>JAYJMA010000002.1:0-13320 GCA_036873895.1 Parotocinclus cabessadecuia
AGGGGTGATGTCACACAGTGGTACAAATGGCCTTGTCCCAACTTTTTTGGGATTTGTTGACACCATGAAATTTGGAAACAACATATTTTTCCTTTAAAATGATACATTGTGTCAGTTTAAAATTTGATCTGTGATTTGTGTTCTATTCTGAATAAAATATTAGATGTTGGCACCTCCGCATCATTGCATTCAGTTTTTATTCACAATTTGTTTAGTGTCCCAACTTTTTTGGAATATTAGAATTATTTCAGAAAATGTATGGCACTTGATGTTTCTCTTTATGGATAGGGGCACAAGATATGAAATGCTCAGGCACTAATATGACAAAAAAAATGTGACAGAATGCATTGTGCAAGTGCGGAGTTCAATACCAGGGCAAATCAACCTTCTAAGAACACGTCCAAACATTTATTCAGCAAATAAAATGAACAGGATGTGATTTCTGTGCCTAAGGAACATCTCATTCTTCTCAGCTGAAAACTGTTCATATGTTGCAATTACTCATCATATTCATACTAATAATCTCACATTAGAATATTTCTGTCTTTCAGTTACTCTGGAGAATCGTATATGATTAGTCCATAATCAGTACTAATCACATTTTTTTGTAAAGCACAGGCAGAAAATATGGCATTTTTATCCTGTATTTTGGTATATTAATTTAGCCATGTTGTTTACGTTAGATACATACTACTTAAGTATAAAACAAGCCCATTTGTTAGCAAGAAAACATTTAAGCAACACTGCAAATGCTAACATAAAGATATATATATATATAAACTGCATACGTGATTGATGTGATAACTTTTGGGAGTATGGTGAGTATTTACTTCAGGTACTGGACTATTGAATAGAAGGCCATGGGTTTATGTCTCAACACTGACGTGGTGTCACTAATGGGCCATTAAGGAAGGTTCTTAACTGACAATAGTGTAGACTGTAGACTAAATGTTGTATATTCAGGGTTTAGTAAAAGTATTAGTTATATTAGTTGTCAGCCTAAGAGGCGGGGCTGCCGGCCGTCAGACACCTTAGCATTTGGCTGAGGTCCTGAATGACCCGTTCGGATTGGCCGTTGGACTCGGGGTGGTGGCCTGATGTGAGGCTGGCTGTAGCCCCCATTGTGCGACAGAAGGTCTGCCAGACCCGACTGGCAAACTGGGGACCCCGGTCAGAGACTATGTCTGTGGGGCCCCGTGGAAGCGGACCACATGTTGCAGGATCGCTTGCTTTCTCCAGGGCTGAGGGGAGTTTGGCCATGGGGATGAAGCGGACAGCCTTGGAGAAGCGATCCACAATAGCCAGTACCGCGGTGAATCCCTTGGATCGAGGCAGCCCCGTGACAAAGTCCATCGCCAAGTGGGACCAGGGTCGTGAAGGGATGGGAAGGGGCTGTAGGAGGCCCTGAGGGCGCCCTCGACCGGTCTTGTTAGCGGCACAGACGAGGCATGACCGGACAAATGTTCGGCAATCGTTAGCCATACTAGGCCACCAGATGCGCCGACTGACGAACTCCAGGGTCCAAGTGACCCCAGGATGGGCGACAAGTTGGGACGAGTGTCCCCACTGCAGTACCTGGTCCCGCACCGACGAAAGTACAAAGAGTTTGCCCGGGGGGCCGCCCCCTGGGTCAGGCTCGGCAGCTTGAGCCCGGGTGATGGCCCTCGTTATTCCCCAGGACAGAGGAGCCAAGATCTGCCCCAGGACCCAATACTCACCCACTAGGGGTGATAAAGGCCGTCTTCCACTCGTTTCCCTTTCGGATGCGGATAAGGTTATACGCATTCCGCAGGTCCAGTTCGGTGAAGATGCGTGCCCTTTGCAAGGATTCGAAGGCCGTAGCCATCAAGGGCAAGGGGTAGCGGTCTTTGCCGGTGATGGCGTTAAGGCCCCGGTAATCAATGCAGGGACAAAGGGTGCCGTCTTTTTTTGCCGACAAAGAAGAAACCGGCCCCGGCTGGAGAGGAAGAGGAGCGAATTAAGCCTAATGTACTCTTCCATAGCTTTACGTTTGGGATCCGAAAGGGAGAATAGGTGCCCTCTGGGGGGCGTGGTACCAGGCAGGAGGTTGATGGCACAATCAAATGGGCGATGGGAAGGTAAGGCCTGAGCCCGGGCACGGCTGAAGACCTCTGCCACTCGGTATGCCGGACAGTGAAATGACGGACCGATCGTGACGACGAACAAAGCGTGACGACGTGGCAATGCGGCATGCTGACACTCACGCTTAAATAATAAGCGTCACAGGTAGACCTAATCACCTCATCAATCACGCAACGGAATATAACGATTATTCCGTAACGACGACCTGGGACGGCGATGGGGAAAACGGGGAGCCGTGGTGAGTCTCCTGATACTTTACATTGTATCAAAGTGTTTTATCTTCACTGTTGTCCCATGTAATGCTATAATAAAATATTTACAAAAATGTGAGGGTGTACTTACTTTCTTGTTGGCATTAATAGGTCCCTCAAGGAATTGTAGCTCCCCACAGCCGGCCCCATTCACACCTGAGATCTTGTAACACTAACACATAACATAGTCCTGGGGAGGGAACTTGGCTAACTGGGCACAATTTGGCTATTTTACTTAGGGGTGTACCCTTTTGATGACACCACAAGTTTACTCACGATGCATTAATCATTTAAGGAAATCTATCCCGTAAAAGTTGCATTATCTATTTGTTTGTTTTTACTAATTTACTGGCCAATTATTTGCTCTTGAGAATATTAAATGCTTATTATAGTTTTGTAGGGAACTATTTTGCTCAGCAGGGTATTTGTTTGTTCAAGTGTGTAAGCCAAGCCATTGCCACTCCTACAGCATTTTAGCCACCTTCGATTACACCTTATATTTCAAGACAATCTGCAGCCTATTATTCCCTTCAGAAGACATTTTTTTAAATTATTACTGTTATTAGCATGAGGTAACTATTACTATGTATTACAAATTGCTTCCTCTCGGTGCATAATAACATTAAGCAATTCAAGGAATCTAGAGGAATTTCAGTGCACAAAGGGCAAGAACAAGAGCACTGTCATTAATCAATAGCTGATATAACCTCATCAATAGCTGATATAACCTCATGGGTAAGGCACTACTTTGGCAACACTTGCACTACATTATGGAGTTACATTCCAAAATGTCATTTGCATTCATTTATGTTAACCATGTCCCAAATTGTTGTTGACTTCTCTAAGGCCTTGATGTCCAAGGGCATTTAGGATGAACCATCACACAGTGGAAGATAGACAAAGTGTTGGTTTTGTACATTTGCAATAGCGCTATGCCATACTACACGTTATTTGAAACAAACCGACACTAAGCTTTTAAGACTAATCCAAGGCTGTGCTTCTCTAAGAAAGATTTTATAGTTTGACCTTAAGGAAAGTTAAAAGCTATTTTTAATGGAAAGGTAGTCCCTCAATGATTTCCAGGAGTGCATCACACAATGGATTTCATCAAGTAGAAAAGGGATGTTTCATGTCACTGTGCCCCAGTACACTGTGAAGCTTAGCAAGTTTTTATAACCTCAATTATGATCTGATTCAAGATCAAGCTTGTTTGCTTGTTTATTAGAAAATCAAATTAGAAAAGTAAGGTGGCTCAACAGGGTACTTGGAGTCTCCTTTCAAATGTACAGTTATGCCTAATACATTTCCCCAATCCTTTCATTTTAATATTGTAAACTCTCACATATACCATCCTTACATTTATAGATATAAAGATTAATTCAATTCAACTTCTTCTTCGTCTGAAACTTATTTGCTTATTTTTTGTGTGAGTGCATGTATTGTACTTAGTTTGGTAATGCATCCAATAACACATATCTGTGAATGGCAATAGTATGTGAAGCTTTGCTTTCAGTATCTAGTATGAGCTCGTACAGTCATGGCCAAAGGTTTTGGTCAGTTTATATGGTGGCATTATGTATTAACTTTAGATTGTAAAGAGTGATCAGATTAATCATAAGTCATTCCCTTTCATGAAAATTACTTATCACAAAAGTTACTACATTACAGCCACTGCATTTCAGCCCTACAAAATGAGGCTAGCATCATTTCATTAGCGATCTTCATTTTGATCTCATTAGCTCAGGAAAAAGGTAGTACCACTCTGTCATGATGACTGGAAGAGCAGACTGGTTGCTTTAAAAGGGTAGTGGTGTTTTTAAGTTTTCATATGTTAACCATGGTTATCTGCAAGGAAACAAGAGCAGTCATCATAGCATTGCGTAAAAGCAGTGTTACCGTCAAGGACATTGCCGATTGTAAGATTAATTATTTATTGTATCCTCAAGAACTTTAAGAAGAGTGGTACAATTGAAGTGAAGAAGGCTTCAGGGCGTCCAAGAAAGTCAAGAAAATGTCAGTACCATCTCCTATAGTTGCATCTGAACCCAGAGAAGGTGGTTAACATGAGGTTTATTTGAAAGTTTTATGCAGAGTAAAGTTTTCTTTGTATTTTTTATTGTAAAGCTTGATAAAGGTTGGCCAAAGTAATTCCTTGCCCATGTGTTTATATCAGCTAGAGTTGAATGACAGTTTTTGGTGGAGTGCCCTGGAGATCCTCTGGTCATCTTTACACATTAGAGATTCAGCCTTTCTTGGATTCTCATTCTCATTCGAATCACCTGTTGACATTACCTGTTTGATATCACATCATTTTTCAGTTTTTAAATTATCATTTTTCATTACTGCCTCTAAGTTGCTCCGTCCCAACAGGTTTTGGAATGTGTTGCCAGGCTGAAATGCGCGGATAAATGGATGTTTATTAACAAATGAAATAAAGTTGACCAGACAAAACATGACATATCTCAGATTCATGTCTGCAATTAAATAAAGTAAATATAAGAAACATTGCATTTTGTTTGCATTTTCTATAGTGTTCCAACTTTTTGTGAATTAGGGTTGTATTAATATAACCAATCAAAAGTAATAAGCACAGTTTGGGTTTTTCAATTTGAATAACTCTTTTATATTCAGTATATCACAACTCATCAGTAAATCTCAACATTTGTACCAAGAGGACAGAGCAATGTTCTTGATCTTGAGTAAGAACAAGTTACTATGTTGACTTAAAATCGAATCACTAACTGTTACAAATCCAGCGACTCTTGCCAAATTCTCTGGTAAATTATGTTTTAAATATTTAAAAAAGAGAAAAAGTTATAAAAAGAAAAATTGCTGCTCGTCTGACAGGTTCAGATAAATGTTTGGATAAAGCTAACACACAATATATTTCTATATATAGCTAAAACAATAATAATACAATAATAAAGTTGACAAAAGTAGTGTCATTAAATGTATTAATAATATGGTACCATTTTTTGCACAGTACTACATTGTGTACAGCTATGTGGAATGTTTTATAACTATATTATTACAATATAAAAAAAAAATATATATATATATATACTTAACAAGGGCAGCATGGGGGTGCAGTTAAAAGAAGGATTCCTTAAAATGAACAGCATAAGAAATATTGAAACCTCAAGACTTCATAAAAGTCAGAAAAATGCTGATATAAAAAGGAGCTTTTTCCCACCTGCACACACCTCCACTTCGTTCCTGCACTCTCTCCATCTCACTCAGTAACCTTTACTATTATGGAGGCGGACAAAGTTGGCTCGGGAACAGAAGAGATTGCTGCGCATGGGAAACTGCTTGGTCATCAGCAACATTTAAGAGTCCCTGGAGCAGTTGATAGATCGACACCAGCAGTTTAGCACTTTGGAAGCTTCCATATCTGAGATCACCTGCATTTTGACTTGCCAGCTAAGTGTTCTTTAAAGATTACAAGAAACATATTAGGTTATATTTCACCACTGACATAGGTCTAAACTATAGTCTAAGCTGGCCTGCAATGTTAAGTGTGCACTGGGTGAAGTCACCAGCATCGCTATTCAGCTCAACCAACTTTTAGAATCTCAAAGTGGTCCCTTATCAATAAGCTCCATTGACTGCAGTCCCTGCTCAAGTTCATCTGTCTGAACCAATGCAAACTCTGATTTTAACACATAGACATTCAGGCATTTGTAAACAATTAGCTAGGCTATTCTGTGATATTGACAACATTTTTGTCTAGTCCCATCTCTTTCCTCTTATATGTCCACTGTCCATCATGTTCTGCAGTATGAAGTTCATTGAAACTAACAACCATGACCATCTTATTGCATGGGCTCCCAACTCTGTCTGTTCTGTAAAACCAGAGATAGAAGAACACACCAGCTACTGGCTCGCCACTACTGGTTGGAGTCAATGAAGCACAACATTCACAACATTCTTTGTGCAAGAGCCAAGTCCCTGCCAACCAGTCTGCTTCATCCTAGTTAGTATCCAAGTATCTCTGGCCAAATATCACTCTGAATTTCATCACAGACCTCGCCGAATCCCAATGGCACATGATCATTCCCACCAACAGAGAGTTTGTACATTTTGATCCATTTACTCAAATCCCAACCACATTCCACAATGCAGACGTGTTGTACCAACAATTGTTGGTCACTGCTGTGTGTAAAGGATGAATTGTAAGTGCCAGACTATAAGTACCAGGTGGTCCAGACTGGGTCTTGAATTCCAGCCTTTAAATTTGATTTCACTGTCTACCTGGCTACACTAAACTCTGACTCTGTAAGATTTAATTGCTTTCCTTTATTTAATAAGCTGTTTTGTTGAATGACATTATGCTCCGACTTTAAAGCCTGATAGCCTGATGTTGTCACTTATTCTACATTTCCACTAATTCTGCTGTTATAAAGTTTTAATATGAATGAAAATTTTATTGAGGAGAAAACACAAAAACCAAAACCTATGCAACAGTATCAATGCAATTGTCTGTGGTTCAACACTTGTTTAAGTCTGGAGTGAGCAGAGTTGTTTCCTCTTCAAAGTAAAGCACTTTTGCAAAAATATATATATATTTCACTTAAAACAAAAAATCTAAAATATATCCAAAATCAAAATTAACCAAAAAAACAAAATTAGTAGACAAATAAATGAATCAACTTAAAACTGAAATAAAATAACTTTAAGTAAACATCAAGTTACTATACCACAACTTAACCCACAAAACAGCTTACAGTATTTTACAAAAGTGAGTACACCCTTTATATTTTTGTAATTTTTCATTGTATCTTTTCATGGATAACACTGAAGATATGACAATTGGATACAATGTGAAGTAGTCAGTCTACAACTTATATAACAGTGTAAACCTGCTGTGCCCTCAAAATAACTGAACACACAATCATTAATGGCTAAACCACTGGCAACAAAAGTGAATGTACACAATTAGCCATTTTCCCTAGTGGTATCATTTAACCTGTTAGTGTCACAAGGTCTCAGGTGTGAATGAGGATCAGGTGTATTAAATCAGGTGTTATTGCTCTTACACTTTCTCATACTGGAAGTTCAAAATGGCATCTCATGGCAAATATGTAATGTATGGAAACATGCTTAAATGTAAAATAATTGCCTTTCATGTATATTTGGAGAATGTACAACAGAAAAAAGGAATATGCACCCTTATTACATCTTACTGTTGTGTTGTACAGTAGCTCACAAAAGTGATTACACCCCTCACATTTTTGTAACTATTTTATTATCTTTGCATGGGACAGCACTGTACAAAATATAATGTAAAGTAATCAGTCTACAGCTTGTCTAACAGTGTAAATGTACTGTGCCCTCACAGCCCAGACAGTACTGTGCTCACCGGACTTGCAACAAAAGTCAGTACATCCTTAAGGGAAATGGCCAAATTGTGCCCAAAGTGTCAATATTTTGTGTGCCCACCATTATTTTCCAGGGCTGCCTTAACTCTCATGGGCATGGAGTTCACTAAATCTTCACAGGTTGCAGTTGGAATCCTCTTCCACTACATGACGACATCCCAGAGCTGGTGAATGTTAGTGACCTTGCACTCCTCCATCATCCATTTGAGAATTCTCCACAGATGCTCAATAGGGTTAAAATCTGGAGACATGCTTGTCGTTTACCCTAAGTTACTTTAACAAGGCAGTGAGCTTTTGGAGGTGTTTTTGGGATCACTGTTATGCTGGAATACTGCCCTGTGGCCAAGTTTACAAAGGAAAGGAATTATGCTCTGAAACACTAAATCGCTTGGTATCCTCAAACATGTTGGAACATGTGGTAAAAAGACATTATGAAGATACAAATGCTTTATGGTCCCAACTTTTTTGGAATGTGTTGTAGGCCTGAAATACAGGAATGTATGTTTATTAACATACAAGTATGCAATGAAATAAAAGTAAATGTACGATTTTTCAACTTTTTCTGATTTGGGGTAGTATTAAACTGGCAATTCTACATACACAACAAGTTATTTTGTGTTATGAGACTGCGTTTTGGTTGCTAATTATCATAATTGGAAGGAACCCCATCTGATGTTTTTTTATTAATATGATAGCTCCAGAGATCTCTGTTTCAACACCTGGCTCAGACAGCATCTGTTTGTAGTTTGCATGTCCTCTCTGCATGTAGTAGTTTTGTGTTTGTGTGTGCGTGTGTGTGTACGTGAATGCATGCACATATGCCATGCGAAAGACCTCACCCCTGTCCAGGACAGGTATTAAAGTGAAAATGAAGTGAAAATTAATGAATGCATGAATATGTAATATGTGAGTATTACGTAACCTTTTTTTTTATCAAATCCATTTGAGGCATTCCTATGTTAAACGGATTAAAAGGGAAAACTTAAAATTGTTGTTAATCATATTTGTACTAAGCTAAAGCTTTTTAATTTAACTATAAAGGGAATGCAAGGACTGTGTGATACTGTGATTGTATTCCTATTCTAGAAAATATGTGAATTATTTAGGGATAACATATGAGGATTTTGTGGGTAAAATATTTTAACAATTGAGATATTGTTTCTGAATAGCATTCCTTTAATGACTGAGTATGATTGTGTATAAACGTTAACTTGAGAAGTTCAGACACAATCAGTTAAAGAAGATATTTTGATGCTAAGTTGTATCTTTAACTGGAGAAGTTCCAACATTAACCCTGAGAGGGAGCTGCGTCTCAGCTGTCAGGTCACATCTGCACCCATAAGTCTGGGTCATTTCCTGAAGATAGGAAAAACAGCTGGGTGTTCAGGAAAGCTGCCAGCATATTGGGTCAAGGGCAATATCAAGCTACTCTACTCACTGGAGCATAGATAGAGGTTGGGAACACAAGAGAGACTTAACAAAAAGCGTAAATTCACTGGATCGATGCAGAATGTTCCTGTAATTACTAGTCCTTTCAGGCCTTTCAAGAAGATATTCAAAACTGAGGACTTGCATCTTTTTTCAAGGATATATACTACAATTATCAGTTTTATCTAAGGTCTTCCAAGTCATCAGGGCAGCATGTCCTCTCTGTGCCGTCCAGAGCTGTGATCAGAGAACTGTAAATACGTTTGTTGAAAAAACCCACTTGGGAGTTTATTCGTACTAAACATCTAAAATATTCTGTAAGCATAATCACTTGGTTAGACCAAACTGTTTTGAGTGTATACACAAAAATGAGGGCATATTTCAATATATACGAAGAGGATCCCACAAGAACTGCTATACCGGCTGGTCACCCCATCTCTCAGGGGACGAGGAAGACATGCATCTAAACTCTTCAATGTTTTGCCTCCTAAGTGGTGGAATAAACTCCCCATCCATGTTTGAACAGCTGAGTCTATGGCTATCTTCAAACGCTGCTTGAAGACCCATTTATTCCGCACTTACCTCAACTAACCCCCACCCTTCTCTTTTTGTCCTGATTATTAGGAATAAATTATGTTACTGATGTCTTAAAGCACTTTTGTAAGTTGCTCTGGATGAGAGTGTCTGCTAAATACTGTAAATGTAAATGTAAATGACATGGGGGATTTATATCCTGCGGTGAATAGCAGCTTGGAATTAGATGATGTCCACAGTGAGACATTTGGTGTGCGAGCAGAGATTGAGACATGGGATCTGATGAAGGGAAGGCGGAGCTAAGTTATGGTTCATAACAATTAAGCATAACAATAAAAAGTGATACAGTATGAGGGTTTGACTTCACCAAGCTGGCATAGAGAGATAAGATATATAGAGAAAAAATGTTTGACATGCATATTATTTATATAGTTTATGCTAAGGAAAAAAGCCTTATGCCTTAATGTAACATTTGGCAGAACTACTGCGTAATGGTCCGCATGACCCAAGATGTCTTTAAATTGTCTTGGCAGTGGGTTATTGCCTTTGTGTCCAAAGCAGTATTTTAAAATAACAAACTGTGTTAACAAAGTGAGCTAATAATTAAAACATTATCCTTTTAATCGCCGTAGGCCTAAAACCATGCCAAAATATTATCTCAAATCTACTAACTTTGTCTCAAATCTGAGTATTCCATGTATAAGAAAGAAAGTCCATTATACAACTTTAATTCAGATACTCACTATTAAACTATTATGGGCTTTTAGAGGAAAATGCACCTCTCAGACAGCGCTGTCTGTACTGACACTCTTAATCACTTCAACAGCCGTTCACACTCCCATGGTTCTGGCAGTTTGAAATTGTTCATCTTGGTTGAGAAGTTTCTTAGCTGCATGCTATTACCAATAATATACTGCTCACAAAAATGTGCGGATATTTAAAAATGAAATATCGACCAATTATTGTGGACAGAGTATAAGGGCGTCTTTTTTTGACCGTATAATTATAGTTATATGACAAATACTACACATTGGTGTGAAAACATAGTTGTTGGCTTTTGCTAGTTTTTATAATTTCATACAAAATGTGTAGAAGGGTTTGGTCTAAATATCAGTGTCATTAATAAACAGATTCCATTTGAAGAGGATTTATGAGTCCTCAAGCTAGCTACAGTGTGTGTCATGAAAACACTGTAACATGGCTTTCCATTGTGCTGGAATGAGTCAAACAGTCATGATGACTGCTGCTCCTGGGGTGTGTAGGGGCCATAAGAATAAGCTCCACCATCTAAATCTTCCTCTCACCAGGGTGCTTCATATCATGACCTTTTACCCCACCAAAATTATCTGTGATCACCACAATGTGTGGATTTGCACATTTCTATACTCTGAGAGGGTATGGGGGCTGGACTGGCCTGCCTTCAGTAATGACTTCCAATAGAGAATGTGTGATGAATTTTCAGACAAAAAATGTGACAATGTTACACATCTTAAGGTGTGTTTAGAAGAAGGATGGGACAAAATAACACCTGAAACACTAAAGCACTTGGTATCCTCTGTACCGAAACATCTTTTGAATGTGGAGAAATGGAATGGCATCATTAAAAGTGGTAAATGCTTTACTGTCTTAACCTTTTTTTGAATGAGTTGTCAGCCTGAGATGCAGGAATGGATGTTTATTAACAAATGAATTATAGGCTTCCACTAATCTTTTCCGCAGTATCTCTGACACAGTGTCATCAGACTTGCCTTGGGCTGCTGCTGCACAACAGAAAGCTAGTCAGCAGTCTCATTCATTGGGCACATACCATTGCTGAACCTAGACCCTGACCAACTGCAGCAACCCCAGATAATAGTACTGCCCCCTACAGGCAGGTCTGTATGGTAGGCACTAGGCATGATGGGTGCCTCATGAGGATTCATCAGTCCACATGAACTTCTTCTATTGCTGCAGTCTCCAATCTTTATGCTCCCTAAATTAACGCTATTTTTTTACAATTTGATGACACCAAACTTTTACATGATTGCCGATCACGATCATTCAAGAGTGTTTTCCACAGTCTTTACTCAAAGATGTTTCACTTAAAAAAATAACTATTCACTTAATCAATTAGGGTTAAATGACTTGCATAATTACCCATGCAGTAATTATTCAATGGGAAACTCTCCAGGCGGTAACTTTTTTTTGGCCAGGTCCTGCGGTTACTATCCACTGACATATATCTATTGGTTAATTACGCCATCTGTTGACAATGTTAAGCATTGACTACAGTATAAAAAGAACTTTAGGCAATAAATATTTGCATAACAACACAATGTCTGATAAAAAAAAGAAAGAAAAGCATCCATGCATTAAGCTTTAATTGTTCTCCTGAAGTTGTACAACAAAGGCTCTGAATTGTAATAAATAAAATAAAATTACACAAGCAAATGTAAAACTGTATTCCAGATCAGGCTGCTGGAAAATGGTATTCAAGCTACAATTTGATCCGAGGTTTACAGTAGCAGTAATTTCCCTTGAAACTAGATGTACCATGCAAGCATGAAAGCATCCTGTGTTAGAAACATCTCAACAGCCATAATGAAGAACGCATTTGCAAGTCATATTTCAACGAATACTGTCACACAAAATGTATGCAAAACACTGGAGGACACATAGCAAACAAACAGTTACACAGGTGTCTAAAATGTGTCAAACAGAGTAATGAAATAAAATCTATCAACTTTTGAAAAAAAAAAAAAAAAAAAAAAAGAAAAGGAAATCATGTCACAAAGCACTGAAAGTTTGATCTCAATAGCACAGTCAGAACAAAAGTACTATTGTTAAATGTAATTGTTTGTAGGAGTAGGAGACATGACAAAATGATCATACGGCAATATTTAAAAAAAACACTTGTGTTACACCATATCAGTACCATAATAATTGCTTTCAGAAATACAGAAAATACTGGGGAAAAACAATTGGAACAAAGCAGATCATAAAAACACATACAGACAGAATAATGAAGCACTGGCAGCACATTATACCCACATACTGTGAAGTGTGATACGATATCAACACCACTGACAAATTGTCCACACAGATAGATATTTTGATTAAAAGATTTCTGATTTTAGTAATCTAGTTTTATTCATTTACAAAAATATATGTATATTGTAATATACGTTCTTGGCAGGTGACAACCATTATATTTATGGTATATGTTGTGACAGCAAAGTTGAACACGCCTAGTGCTTATATATTTTCCCCTCAAGTGTCACATGTAAAGCTGACAATACAAGACAATATGCACTTTGTCTTACAAGTACTATTAAAAGCACTATATAAATTCAATTTAGTTTTTATATATAAATATAAAAACAGATTACATATCAATGACACCAATTAACTTATTTGTCATGCATTACATAATCATTGCAAGAAATAAACAACAAATGCGAAATTTCTGGAAATTAACAAGTCTGCTTACCTTCTAAAAATACCAACATATCAGGAAAGGTAGCAAAATTTAGCACAGAAAATTATGTAAACTTTAAAATTTACTATTAGTAACAATTACTATAAAATTTAATATTTATATATATATAAATATTTTTTAGTATAATCTTATATATAACTATATC
>JAYJMA010000002.1:13420-45096 GCA_036873895.1 Parotocinclus cabessadecuia
CACACACACACACACACACACACACACACACACACACACACACACACACACACACACACACACACACACACAAAGTTAGTTGTATTTCCCAGAAGGCTGTGGAAATATTTCTGAGCACTTATTATTCCGTAGTAAGACAAGCAGCTGTACTGTTTCTACTCTTTAAACAGTGGGTGTAATGCAAAAGAGCGCACCAAGAGCACGAACAGCACTTTTTGTCAGTAATGCATTGTTTTAAGGCAGCTTTCCAACTATCTAGGCCCAAAAATCCAACAAGCAAACCTACGTCAACAATGGAAAGGAAAAACTACTCAAATGTAATGAGATTGAAACTTTGGAGGGCCAAAACTCAAAATGGGACCAAACCTCCTTGGTCAACCTGGATGTTATGTGTAAGAATATAACTACACTGCTCACAAAAATATTTTGAAATATATATAAATATATATTTTTGTGAGCAGTACAGTAGATATAACTTGTCTATGTAGAATATACAGTGCCACTGATATTTCTTTATCTTTCCTTTGTCATTTCTTTTTTTATCCTATGCCAGGTTTGTATTGCTCAGGGTGGAGCCACATTAACCCACATGACATATGACGTAAACCAAACCTGGCTTATTTAAGCACTGTTTACTGCTCATACTGACAAATCTGACAGACGAGGAAATCACAAAGTGGCTTGTCTGCATGCTTGATTGCTTTTAAAGCTCTGCAGTCAGCAGATGTGACACTGAGAGGAGTGTGTGTCGAGATAACATATAAATAAACTAGCAAAGTAGGAGGGAAGGAATTATAATTGGATATAGCAGACGCTTTGGGATTTATTTGCTGTGGTGTGATTGGGAGCCAGTTTGTGGATTAAACTAGACTGGGGAAAATCATGTTCCATAGAGTTCACTTTTTAAAAACCTACAAAACTCTTCCTGGGTGCTTTAAAGGCTACATGAACACTAAACAAATGCTAGCATATTGTGAGAGTTTATTTAGATAATTTAGCTTCTGACATTTCTTTGATACATTCACTATATGTGCCTTACCTGCCATGAAATTTGGCCTTGAAGTCAGATGAAGTCTATAGTAATTTCATATACACTGCTCACATAAAATGAGGGGATATTTCAAAATTATATGAAGCAATTACAAAAGGAGCATTTGATTTGATTTAATGCAAAGAAAATAATCAAAAGCTAATGAAAAGTCAAAGAAAGGGGTTCAGTTACACAAATGAAAAGCAAAATCAGTGATGGTGATTGAGTAGTAAGTGATATATTCATGGGGATGAACAGAAAGATGTTAAACTGGATGAGAGTGCCCCCACATTGACTGTTCAGTAGGGTGTATGGTCACCCAAGAGTGATAAAACACACTGATACAGATGGAACATGGACAGGGTCAGATTATTCAGCAGTTCTTATGGGATGATCTTCTTCCTATTCATTTTGAAATCTCTTCTCATTTTTGTGAGCAGTGTAACATTGTACTAATCTCAAAAGAAAGAAAAAAAAAGTCTTACAACTAGTAACCATGCAAGATCTGCAAAATCCTAGCCTGTGACTACAAACTCTGTGATCTTTGTGTGTTATCTTTAGATAAATGCCTGGTTAGCATATGGCTGTAAAATCAAAGTCATGAACATAGCATGGATAAGATCCTGGTTAGCAACACCTGGCCTCATTAATTGTGCAGCCTCCTGGCTAATTAGGCATCATTAGCTTTCCTTCGCATGTACTTCCTTCCTCATTTGGGTTCATCTTAGTATGAGATGTTTTTAGTTGTTGTTATTGAAGCCAGTGGGTTTATTTCTGGAAAGATGCATTTCCCGTTCTCACTGCTCTCAGTTTTATCTGAGCTGGCAAGTAAATGTAAGCTACACAGATGACTGAGAGGGTGGAATATGTGCCTGTTAGCGTTTAGCCACACATCCAGTGTTCATGTCAGTGTTCACTGATCTTTTGTGGAAGCACTTCTAGCAAGACTCCCTCTGGATTATGTCTTATGGTTGTGGCTTTTGTGTGATTTCTTATTCCTCTGTGTGTATGTCTGGCTGAAGTGCGTGTCCAGAGGAGCAGTCAGCGTCAGTGGGAGTCTGGTGTGAACCACCTCAATGCACCTTCACTCACCCAGAAGAAAGCCCCATCAACCTGGAGCAACACCACTCCTACACACTCCCATTGCACATGTGAGTGCAGTGTGTGTTTGTGTGGATGAATATACCCCATGCTTACCTAAATACATTTTTATACAGTTTATGAAGGGTGTACACAAACAAAATGTACATTAGTAAATGTGTGCATGCTATAAATAACTTCATATATTGCCGTACTCTCTAGGCCAAATATTTAACTAAGAACCATGTGTGTGTCTGTCTGTCTTAGCTGTAGCGACAGTCAGCTCGTCTCCGACCTCAGGTGTTCACAGCTCCAAAAGTGGCCCTGTTTATCCTGGATCATGCAGCACCCTCCCCACATACCCACCCACCCCTCGAAGCGCCACCACCAGGAGGAGAACCAAGAGGAATGAGCACAAGAGTTCACGTGAGATGATAGATTTTTCTTTCTTATATAATGAAGCGTTTTATGGACTCCAGTACTAAATGTAAAACCTAGGTACACTGAGCATGTGAAATGTATAGCAGCACAACACCAAGTAATTTAAAACCATTGCTATTAGTGTAGAGTCCCTGTGTAAAAAGGCTTCCCACATGAATTTGAAACACAACTGCAGGGATTCACTTTAATCTGGTAATTGGAGAAATAGGTGCTGATGCTAGGTGTATAAGGCTTTAATTAGTCTGGTTTCTAGATTACTGTAGAGTTGTTCTTCGATTGTTTCCTTTGGTCTGCTTTCTTTCTGGTCTGATCTCACTTCCTCTGTCCAGTCCCTTCTTACTTTTCTGATCTCAGTCTTTTTTGCTGATTTGATATCTTTCTGGTCTTTCTTTCTCTCTGTCTGATCTCTCTTTTTATTTGGTCTGATCTCTTTTTGATCCCTTTGTCTGGTCTCTTTCTCTCTATTTGGCTTGTTCTAATTCTGGCCTTTCTTTGTCTTTCTGTACGATCTCTATTTTTGATTGGTCTGATCTCTTTCCCATGTTTCTTAGTGTTCTGATCTGTGTGTGACATTGCTATTTGTTCTGATCTCTCGCTGATATTTCTTCTTCGGTTTCCTTTGGTCCGATCTCTTCCGTTACTTATTTTTCCCTCTATTTGACATCATGTGATTCATACTTGCTCCTGGTTTCTCTGGTTTGGCCTGACCTACTCTCTCTCTGGTCTGTTTAATCTGGTCTGATTTCTCTCTTGTATCACTGTCTGATCAAATCTGATCTCTTTGAATCTCACTGGATCGTTTCTCCTGTCATCAAATCTGATCTCACACTGTTTCCACATTTATCTTTTAAAAAAATCTGATCTCTCTCTAGTCTCACTGTAGCTGATCAGATCTGAACTTTTGTTGGTATCTCATCTTACTGACTAGTTTCTCCATGGTTTGAACATTTGTTTCTGCTCTCACGGAATCTGATCTCACTCAGATTTTCCACTCTTTCTAATGTTATCTGATCGCTCTCTGACGTCGTCTCTTTTTTTGTTATCTGGTCTGTATCTTTATGGCCTTTTCTGACTTCTCACTTTTAATCTAGTCTGATCTCTCCATTTGATCTTTCTAATGATCTGATCCCTTTTCATTATCACCTTTTACTGACTGGTTTGATTTAGCTCTTTTTCAGTCATGCACTCTGTTCGGTTTGATCTTTCTGTTTTTCACTGTTCTGACCTGTCTCTCTGGTCTCTAATTTGATATCTTCTTGATTTTTCTGTTTTTTCTGCTCTGACCAACCTTATTCTGCTCTTAGCCATCTTTATTTCTTGTCCGCTGATATCCTGATGTCTTGTCTTTCCTCCTCGGTTTCTCTCTGGTCTGATTTCCTACACTCATTTTCTGGAACCTTCTGACCTCTCTCTGATCTCTTGCTGTTCTCTCTGTTACAGTGTCCCTATCCTCCACTGTGGGTGTTGGTGGTCAGGTGGTCCATGTCGAGACCGGCGAGGTTTTGCTGAGAGGTGACCCACTGACGGGATTCGGCCTGCAGCTGCTAGGGGGAGTGTTTGCTACAGAGCCACTTTCTGCACCCACCTGCATACGCTTCATAGAGCCAGATACACCCGCTGAAAGGTCTTACTGTCTTACACACACACACACACAAACAATGTAATTGCTTATATTTGCACTTAGCCTTAACCATAACTTAACCATAACTCAACACTGTGTTAGTGTAGTACAAGTCACAACGTTTAAAGGTTGTTTTTTAGCTAGGAAGTGATTCATATTTTTATCATGAACTGTTTCAGGGCACCTGTGGTGCTACAAATAGTCATTTACATAGACATTCATACTGTCTGGCAATATTTATTGCTGAACTGCACAATAGCCAACTGAGAGTGCAGGAGATCAGGACTGGCTTATGTATGACAGGGAGACGAGGAGAACTATCGTTTTAATTCCTTTCAGGGACCAGGGCAAGACTAGCCAGTCTCATGCATGAACTCTCTTTATATAGAAACTCTGACATTAAGAGTTTCTAGCTGATATGTGTCAGAAAGCAAGTGGTAGTCTGACTGATCAGATTTGCTTCTGAATACTTGCAAAAATAAAACTTTTGGGTTTTTTTTCTCCTGGTAATACATGTATGCGTCGCTTAACATCCAGGATGCATTCTGTGAATTTGCATATTATGCGATCTGGATGTTATGATACCATATTATATATCATGATGAGTAATGCATTTAGGGGATCCTGTAGTGTATTGACTTAATTGACAAATATATTTAATATCAACGTTGACCATTATGCACTGATTTTAAAATAATTTTTTTTATAGTGATTGGATCAAATATTTTCACTGTAGAGGTGAAAGCAGTGTATTGCTTTGCTCAGCCCCTCCTTTCTGCTCATTCTCTTTTCCTGTCTTTTATGTAACAGCCTAAACACAGTTCATAATGTATTTATGCTGTCCTGTGACTCTCTCCCACACACACACACACACACACACACACCTTGCCTTGGAGACCGCAGATATGGCACGTGTAATTCACCTGAGTGGTAATACCTGTAGCTCATCAATAAATAGCAGAATTGACAATCAAAAGTCTGTCAGCATTCAGTCTGCTCACGCTGGCACCACAGTTGTTTAATAAAACACCAGAGGCTGCACAGTTGTATCACTACAGTTGCTGTACAACAGCCAATACAGCTGAAAAGCAATATATGGGTTAAATATGTTCATAACCTAAATACTAAGGATAACTTTATCAGCCCATGAACATGCATGCGAAAAGAAATTTTCCAGACAAACGTTATGTTTAGCATACCATAATGATAGAACATGGTCTTTCTCATCTTTTAACTTCTGTTCACGAAAGGATAATGTAAGCACATTTTTCCTGATGAGGATTTTAAAAGCATAGTGTGGATGGAATCATGTAGGCTATAGAAATCATAAACAACTCAGCATCATGATGCGGAATAAATCCTTTCACAATCACATCTTGGCCTGGATTCCCACCCCTACCGCTTACTAATTAGCAAACTACTTAGTAGATGAGATACCAACTCGGTGAGTTCATCTTTCTTTTGAAACCTTATTAAGTTGAACCACAAGGAACCTCGGTGCCACAGTGTGAGCACTAATGAATACACAGCTCACACAGCCAATTAGTGATCACTGGAGAACCATGTTTAGATTACCAAGAGTATGGCTCAGTGTAATGCTTAGTATACGTTTGCATGTTAATTGGAAAATTTTGTAAATGGAAAAAAAAACCATCCATAAATAATAATAATTACCTGCAAAGGCAGTGTTAACAACAAAACCTTTTCTTACCCTAATTTGACCAGATGCCAAAACTGCAGAAACTATAGCCAGTTCAATCAATGCTACTTTGGAAGACGGTGTGAACACTGATCTTATTTGTATTAGGTGTGGAGTGCTGCACGTCGGGGACAGAATTCTCTCAATAAATGGAATCCCTACTGAGGACGGAACTCTGGAGGAAGCCAATCAACTTCTACGAGACGCGGCCCTGTCCAATCAGGTCTTGCTAGAGGTCGAGTTTGATGTAGCAGGTATTTGGTGACCTCCTTGTGATTTAGGTTAGCAGGTTGTGACAGGTTCTTCATAGCTCCAATCAGGAGTTTCAGCAGAGGTGTACTGACCTTCATTCTATGGGGTATAGAGGCCAAACCACCCTTTCTGGGGCTGAGGGATCTAGAGGCCATGGCTCTTTTTTGAAATGACACACTACATGCTGCATACTGCCCCCTGTATGTAGTATGCATTACAGTAACACAGTTTCTTAAAAGATGTAGCCTCATAATAACATTTACCGCTCTTACCTCAAGCATGTATATTTTTTAGCTTTATTAGTCTCATTCTGATGAAAACGTTTCCCAAGACATCCGCCATACTTGTATTTCTACTGGAAGCTTTTCCAGTTATTTTCCGTAGCGTTAGGCCAACCTTGCATGCCCCTAAATCCGGCCATATGGCTGATACAGAAACTGTCCCTTACATAAATTGATTGTTGCCTCAGTTTCATTGAGGCTGGTGCTATTGCCTTACAGCACCACAACCCTTCCACATTCCAAAGCCATGTTAGATTATTTGGCATCTCTGTGTCACAAAATGAGTCAAGGATTGAATTAAGTGGCTATGGAGAGTGTGAGTGATTGAGACTGACCATCCTGTTGCACGTACATCCGGCCTGTTTCAGAATCCGTCATCCCGAGCAGTGGCACGTTCCACGTAAAGCTCCCAAAGAGAAGAGGCGTGGAAGTGGGCATTACTATCAGCTGTAAGTACAGAATGGCCACGAGATGGCGCTGCAACGTAATATACAGGCACCAATAGTCTACCAGACAACATTAACCCCTTTTTTGATGTTGATTCACAGCAAGCAAGAAGCCTGGCAGGCCTCTGATCATCTCTGAGATTAAACGAGGGAGCATCGCACACAGGTTACTGTACCATGATGCAATCTGCTGGCATGACTGTTAAAGTGTTAGCCCAATAATAAAGTATCAATCATACCTGTCAAGTATTGGATTTAAAAATAAGGGGAAATTTTCCCTCGCGTGCTTCAAGCCGTCCCACCAGCCCAACCGAGGTTCAGTATCCCTTACATTTTAAGACAGGTTTACAAGAAATCTAAAATAACCGCCTGTGAAGCACTTACAAACTACGACGAGATGATCAGAATCTGATCGGCCTACCTTTGTTGACACTGAAATGCTGTGGACGTTCCTACATCTCCCTGTTCCAGGTTTGTTCCTGCTGTCCGCACTAACCTTGCGAAAACTGCCACTTGCAGCCGCCTGGGTGGCTTTTCTCACCAATTTTGTGACATTTCATTTTGGAGAAGCACAGTATTTTTTTTTTTTTTTTTTTTTTTTTCAAATTATATTATAATTTGGGAAATATACGGGAAAATACTAATATGGGAGGATGGCAGGAAAGAGGGTTCCCGGCCAAAACATGAGCCTTGACAGGTATGGTATCAATAAAGTGTGAAGGTTTGGTAATATATGGATGCACTTGAATTAAAATATGACTGTAATATTGTTTCTGTGTACTGTAACCGTGTGTGTGTAGAACAGGTACACTGGAACCTGGTGATCACTTGCTAGCCATAGACAATGTGAAACTGGAGCACTGTGGTATAGATGAGGCAATGGCCATCCTCCAGCAGGCAGAGGACATGGTCAGACTGCGCATTCAGAAAGATGAGGATAACCTAGGTGTGTGTGTGTTTGTATATAGCTACCTTGCCATGCCATACTTAAGACAATCAAATGTCCTTACAATGGTAGAAAAAGCTGGAATCTTCTACTGCTTTTTAACAGAAATGGCAACATTGTTTTCAAAAACCAAATGGGTTAGTCTTAGGCTTCTGAGGTTAAGGGTTCAGACACAGCTGGAGTTTTTAAATGCCTCAACGTCACTGTTAAACCTTCCAATAATGTCCAGTCACTAGCATCCTGTAGGCATCATCCTGTGAGCACTGATAAAGGAATAGAGGATCCAAACAGTACCCCATATGTGCTGGGCCTGTAGGGGCCTTGACCATTGGGGAAAAAAGTAAAGGCCAAACAAAGTAAGTAGAGAAACAGATGGGCTACAATATATAGTTGTAGAACATAGACAGTGAGTGTAGAAACAAATAGGTGTTCCTAACAAGTTGTATATTAGGAATGTTAGTCTCCAAGTTCACTCTTGGCTGAATTCACAAAATTTGTTTTCACTTTAGATGAACTGGAGTCATCTGGTTCGGTGATTTTCACTGTGGAGCTAAAGAGACATGGAGGGCCTCTGGGAATCACAATCTCTGGTACCGAGGAGCCATTCAACCCGATCCTAATATCTAGTCTGACTCGAAATGGCCTGGCACACAGGTATGCAACTGAGGATGTACATGAAGGGGAACGTCTATCAGTGTTACTATTTATAATCCGGACTTGTATTGAATTAAACCTGAAAGCAATGGGTCCTGCCACTAACCTGCACAAGACACCCAAAACACCTGCAGGCGTAGAAATTCGATGACTGAATTCTGGAAAAAATATATAGAGTATACATCATCTGCTGTGTTTCTAGGGTTTCAAGACTTCTGAGGCCAGGGAAGTATTAGAGACGTGAAATACACTGCTCACAAAAATGAGAGGATATTTCATAATGCCCCATCTCCTAATGAAATATCCCCTATTATATTTTTGTAAGCAGTATATTTAAAGGAGCAGAGATAGTTAGGGAAAAACTATATAGCAGTTTATACGCCTTTGAATGACAGACAAGGGATATTTCTGCGTATTTTACACTAATTTGTCAATGTATTTACGATGCCGGTAGTCTTTGTAGCCTCCTTAATCCATATCCTATGACCTGGAAAAAATGCAGTTTTGCTCTTTTCAGGTATGATTTCTCCCATGCCTGTTTATTTGATGTGGTTGATTCGTATATTACATTTCGTTTCAGTTATTGCATTGTTGCTCTGGGTAAGAAATGTGAGGGAATCCCTAATGAGGCCAAACAAACCTTATTCCTGGATGATCTAATTGGCAACGTTTGATTAACTCACTATTATTCAGTGTTGGGAGAACGTTTCTTCAGCCTTGTGGTCATTCCATTGTTTTCTTCTCTGCTTAAGTGAGCTCCTGAACTTCCTAAAAGTCTTCCTCACTACTCTTACCAGTTTTCACCGTGAATAGCATTTATCTTTACTAAGATCTCCTCCTAACTTTAAGAAGAGAAGCGTCCACAATTCTCTGAAGTTTTGAAGAGTCTTTATGAATATGGGTTACTTTTCAACACAAGTATGATCACAGTCCTGACTCTGGACCCCAACCATATTCACATGCTACATTTGAACTCGAGTCACCATTCTGCTATGCTTACTGCACTAAAATGTACTAAAATCAGCTAGTCACTGCTACACGGAAGATAAGTACGTCTGCTGTGCGTAATGCTCCATCATCACCATTTTAAAATGCCCCTAAACCCACGCGTGCTCCCACACAAGCTAAAACACACAATTCTAGCTCAAAACTGACATACTAGTCTGTTACACATAAAGTCCATATTAAACCAAGTAATAAAGATTCATGAGCTTTCTCTTGCCAAAGTCCCAAATACTTAAAATGTTCTTTGTTAGACAGACACATAACAGATCATTAGAGTTTCTACGCCAGTCAAAATCAACTTAATTTTACTGCAAGCTCATCACCAGATTACAGTTAATCAAAGGGTAAAAATGCTCAATAATGTGCACAGGTTGGCCCACTGCTGGGGCCCTTAACCCTTTGAGGACCAATGGACATATTTGTCCCATACTTTTAAATGGGCGCCAAATGCGATTAGAACAACTTTTAAAACAAAGGTTAGTTTAAATATCAAACAAGTTTGTTTCTACACTCTCATGACCGCAGGTTGTTGCACATTTGGCATCCGTTTAAAATATGGGATACATATGGTCTTCAAAAGGGTTAACTCTTGTTTGAATTGTAAGATTGTACGAGTTGCTGGGTCGCTCTGGAAAAGGGCGTCTACAAAAATGACTGTTTGTGTGTAGAACCGGTGCGCTTCACGTCGGTGACCGTGTCTTGGCCATTAACAACGTGAATCTGAAGGGAAAGCCGCTGAGTGAAGCCATTCACCTGCTTCAGACCGCTGGAGATGCCGTCACACTCAAAATCAAGAAACGAACGGAACGTACGTGTACACATACACGGGGCTCTGAACCTAGCACCTTCTCCTGACTCCAGCTCTAATCTCTCTTTCTCCTCACCAGCTGTTTTTGAATCAGACTCTGGCAGTCCTATGAGGGTTGGCCCTTGCCTGAGTGATACAGAGGATGAACGAATTGATTCACTAAGGCGCTGTAAACATTCAGAGTTTCAGTGCTTGGCCACACCTCACAGCCTGGACTCCGCCATGGACTCTTGGGATAGCTCTGGCCTCGATGTTGGCTATGGGAGTCAGGGTGAGCATAAATATACTACGTGCAAATAGTAGAGGGTGTTTCAGAATAAAATGAATAAATGAAATATCCTATAGTGAAATAGTCCCTCATTTTTGTGAGCGTTTGTGTGTATAATAAAGCCAGTGCTGCTGTGGGATGTAGGGGTGCTGGGGGCACTGTAGCACCCCCTCTTGGTGCTGTGTAATTGGACAATACATGTAAAGTTAATTGCTATAAAAAGACACAAACAATCTACATTGAAATAAATGCACTATGGAAATAAATCTGACCTTGCTTGACTAACACACTAACGTATTCATTTTATGCTAATACTGCGCAAACGTACAATGGATAGACGCTTTAATAGAGACACCCATCTAGTACCTTGCTGGCCTTCGCCAGCCAATTCATGCCTATATGACCCTTTTGACATGGTGGGTTGTACTTGGTCTTCCATAATGCATAGCTAGATCCATGTTAATAAAAAGTTTGTAGAGGTCAAGGTCATATCACAAACAGCATGACAGCTGGCTTTATCTAGCCTTCAACTTATCAAGGCGACCAAATCACAGTAAGGTTATTCGCCACAATGGGCTTCCACTCATTCTATTGCATAAATATCACCAGCGTCTCGTGTCACTGTTACAACAGGAGCTTATATCCATCAGACATCAGATCTCGCCATTCATCCCAACGAGTGGAGACAAGCCAATCCTAAGAGCCCACTATTGTCCAGGAAACAAACCCATCGCACTACAGCATATGACGGGAAAATGGGAGAGGAGGACTGGAAATACAGTGGGTAAGTCTGCTCACCTTAATGCTCGTGTTGTGTGTTTACATTTGGGCTGAACAAAATAATGGAAACCCATATAAAGTTGGATATTTTGTTGTCATGGCAAATTATGCTCTGAAATATATTAAACTGTGAGAGTACAGTCTGTTCTCATAATTGACATGTTGGCTGTAGGTAAAATGTTCAGGAGCAAAAACCCGTAGCAAAATTGATCACAATATGATGAAATATGGCCGTAATGACCACCCATCGTGACAGTGTTGGTGCCCAAGCCACATTGATATCCAACAGTCCTGTCCTGTCCTGTCCTGTCCTGTCCTGTACTGTCTGGTCCATATGAACAAGAGCTACTGTGGTACAAGTCGCAGAAATGTTTAATGCTGGTTACAGGTGGAACGTTACGTCACAGTGCAGTGCCTCCTGCTGGGTATAGACTTGCCTATTTACAGACCAGTGAGAGTGCTCCCCATGCTAACACCTGTCCACCATCAAAAGCACAATGGAGCAATGAAGTCCATTTTGTTTTCCGTCATGCAGACAGTCGTGTACCTGTGCACTTCTTACAGGGAGTTTTGCCTTGCCAATGTCGCCCTAGGCTTGCTCAATTTAGGACTGGCCTTTAATGTTGATTATAATATTATAAAGCTGCTTTGAGACAATGCTCTATTGTAAAAAGCGCTATATAAATAAATCTGACTTGCACGGAGCAGTGATGGCACCAGGATACACTGTAAAGAGTAGACAAACCTGGATCTGGGAATTCATGTGGACACTAATTTGACATGTACCATGGGACCCAAACATCGTTTGGCTGATTGGTGAATAAAATATTATCGAATGGCAAGGTGGAGGGGAAGTAAATCTAATATTTTTTTGTGAGCTGTGTAGTTAACTATTTATTATTAATGTCTTTTTTTACAGAGTCTTGCACTGTCTGTCCGTTTTTGTGCATTTTTTAATTGCTAACACTCATTTACAGCTCTGGTCTTTGTAAGTCTATCTTTGTGAAGTTTAGTGTTAGGTTGTTTTTTCATTTATTGTTTAATGTTGTGTTGTAGTTTTGTTTTATTGATTTTACCTTGTATCTTATATCTTGTCTGTTTCTGGCAGTAAGCCTCTACTTACGACTGCTGATTCTGTTTCCGTCTTTGATCCATCTGTAATTCAATCACCCACTAATAAGCCTTGTTTGGAACTCTTGCTTCATGTTGCTTTGGAATCTCTTCTAGAGCTGAAACAGGCAAAGTAACAGACCTAATCTATTCCGTCCAGTCCTTGTATTGTATACTGCTCAAAAAAATCGAATATTTTTAATATCTTTGCCTACAGAGTTTCGTTCTGCCTGCTTTTGTTCACTTTTTAATTTCTAACACTCATTTACAGCTCCGGTCTGTGTGCTTTCTCTTGGGCAAAACTTACAAATATAGACATGATTGTACAAGTTTGAAGAGTGATTTGGTTCACTTTGGGGAGTGCAAGTGTGCCTGCACTCTATATAGATCAGATAAATGATTGACCTGTTGATAACGAGGTTTTATAAAGCTGTTTAATGCACTACTCACAAAACTTGGGGGATATTTAATTATGGGATATTACATTTTGAAATATCCCCTCATTTTTGTGAGCAGTATAGTAAGTGTTCAACTTTAAAAGCATTGAAGCACTGTTGACTTGATTCATTCATTTTTATCCGCTTGACCCTGCATTGTTGGAAGAATGTTCTGGATTCAATCCCAGGATGGAGCTACCTCTGCATTTGTGTGGGTTTACTCTGGGTGCTCTGGTTTTGTCCCACAGTCCAAAGACATGTATTAGGTTAATTAATTTAGCTAAATTGGCCCTACCTGAGTATATATACTGTATAAGACTAGACTAGTGTGAGTGAGTGTTTGTTTGTGTGTGTGTGCTTTAAATAAAGCAGATATAAAAAGAAACAGAGTCACAGGATAGGCAGTGCATAGCCGGCACCACAAGGAGCAAAACGGCAACAAACGTCAGAGATGCCAAATAACTTGAGCAAGTTAGCCTGAACACCCAGAGTAACCCCACACAGACACAGGGAGAACATGTAATCTCCACACAGAAAGAACACAGACCATTCCACCTGGGATTGAACCCAGGACTTCCTCGTTGTGAGGCAACAGTGCTACCCATTGAGCCACCATGCCACCCAATTCCTTAGAATAAAAACTACTATAATAACTTGATACAATAGAGGCTCTATATAAAAACTTTGTAAATATTGGTGTACTTGGCACAGTGTCAACCTTTTGTGTGTGTGTGTGTGTGGGTGGGTGTGGTTGTTGTTTTGTGGGTGCTTGTGCTTCTGTTTCTTTCTCAGGTGTTCTGTCTGTCATCTGCCTTACTAATCACCCATGGGTCTCCGCTGCCATCTGTTTCTTTCACTTCTGTTTGCCTCAACTTTTACTGTGTCCCAAATCGGCCATAGCATCCTCAGCTGTGTGTGTGTGTGTGTGTGTGTGTGTGCGCGCGTGCATGTGCTCGTGAATTGTTTGTGTGGTACATATGACTGGATTGAATATCCTGTCCAGTAGAGGAAACTGCACTGGCCAAATAGAATAACAGCATGCAAGAGAGAGAAATGATGCCATTTCCCAGAGTGCAAATTAACTTGCGTTACCCAAGTTACTTTGCATTGATGCAGATCTGTTAGCCCTGCTTGTTGCCGTGGCGACACAGAGACTCAGGAGAGCTATTGGTCACAAGCCCTGCAGGACCTTGAGACGTGTGGCCAATCGGAAATTCTACGTGAACTAGAGGTAAACTTTTTTACTAAAGGCTGTGCTTTTCAAGATGTTTTTCCATGGCACTTTAAATTAAACTAAACTGGAGTTTACTAAGCACATTTATGCTTTTACTAGACAGACATTCATGCTTATAAGAGAACTAGCCCATTCTGTAAGCCCATCACCTGACCTTTATTTTGCAAGCCCCAAAAAGGATTTGAACCCAGGCTCTTAGGATCTGTAGTTACAAGCATGAGGCTCTTCCCACAGATCCATCAGGGCTGAAAATCGAATTGCAGCATAAATAATAAAAAAAAAAAACAGTCAAAAAAGACATTTGAAATTAGCTATGTCCAAGTACGGTGAAGATGTTTGCAGGATCTTCCCCAACACTGCCGCAGCGAGCCCTTTCCAGCCCTCTGTTCTCTGGGGATAGGTGGTATGGTAGTGCAAGTGGTTAGCTTGGTTGTCAAGCAGGTCCATAGATCCCAAGATGAATTCCGAACTTGAACTCCACCTAGTTCATCCATTGTGAGTGGGTTAAGTTTCAAAGAACAAAAGTATAAGATCTACTGAGGTTGACTGTGGACTTGAAGGTCCCGGCATAGGTGTCAGAAGTACACAAGTTTGTTGCTTAAGTAAAAGTACTACTAATCTGAAAAATGCTAAGTAATATTTGAAATATGACTTGCATATTTTACTCAAGTAGAAGTAATAACGTGGCCTAGAGATGAAATATACTTCATGTAAAAATATTTATTTTAAAAGCCTTTCTAACTCAATTTGAGTCTTTTATTGACAGCAGTAGGTACAGATCCACAACACTAGATACATAAGATTTATGTAAGGACATCTTTAGCTAACAAAGTAAAAACAATCTAAAATTCTTTAGAGCAGTTCTTTAAAACACACCACTAGATAATTTACACCTCTTATATACTAAGAAATCGAATACACAATCCCAGTGACATGGATAAATAAAAATGTAAAGTGTTTACAGTTATTTTTGGAAGTCGACTGCATTATGCTGTGTGAAAAGTGTGAAACACTTCGCACAAATGTGATTTCTTATGATATATCATCACAAGTTACGCCTGTACAGGTATAACTGCTCTGTATGACCTCATTCAAAATCACAACGCATTATAAAGGGTGCCTGATAAGAATTGAGAGGGGTAAAAATAAAAAAGGAACAGTAACAATCCTGTTTTGACAATGTTGTAGGAGAATGTAGAGACTTTTCTTCAGAAATGTAGTAAGCAAAAGTAAAAAAATCAAGTTACAGAAATAGCCGTCGTTGCTTAATGCTTAAGTACAGCAGCGTAGAAATTTGTTACGTTGTACCTCTGGGTTCAGATCTCACCCCGGTCAAGCTTCCATTGTCCTTAAACCCACAACTGCTTGGTTGTAAGACCGCATCAGTGGTAAGTCGCATCTGCTACATGACTAAAGGTCAAATTTCGTTTCTGCAGGCCACCATGATGTCCGGCAGCACTCTGAGTTTGGGTGAAGAGAACGAGGTCTGTAATGATGCAGAACTAAACTGTGCAGCAGTGGAAGTTAAGAAGAACTGGCAGCTCAGAGCTGGTCCACAACCAAAGGGGTCGAACTTGCCCGTGCCCATAGAGCTACACCAGGTAATAACTTTGGACATATCCTCGGTTCTAGAACTCGTCCAGTTTGGTTCTCCACACATTTTGATTCCAAAAACTTGTCTCTGCTCTGATAATTTGCTCAGTACTTCGGGCACTTGCTTAAACTTGTATGAGTCGAGCCGTTTGACTCACGATTCAGATTCACAATAGCCCTTCCTCACTGAAGATCTCCACTGTTATAAGAGAGGACCAAAAGGAAACCAAAACAAGTAAAACCTCATGTTAAACTCATCGTGATCCACAATGATCCATTTAACCTATAATGGATTTATCTGAACTCTTCCCCATTGTTAATCAGGGAGCTCCTGTACAACTCCATTAATGTACGGTATCTCACAAGGTAAGTACACCCCTCACATTTTTGTAACTTTTTTATTATCTTTTTATGTATCAACACTGAAGATCTGACACTTTGATACAATGTAAAGTAGTCCATCTACAGTTTGTACAAACAGTCTAAATGTACTGTACTCTCAAAATAATTCAACATACAGCCATTATTGTCTAAACTACCAACAAAAGTGAGTACACCCCTAAGTGAAGTTGGACAAACTGGCAATTTGACAGTGTCTCAATATTTTGTGTGGCCACCATTACTTTTCAGCACTGCCTTAACTCTCTTGGGCTTGAGGTTTACTAGAGCTTCACCAGTTACCACTGGAATCCTCTTCAACAATTTTCCCCTGGGGGTTTTACGCACTTTTGTTGCCAGTGGTTTGACAATAATGACTGTGTTGAATTATTTTACGCTGTTATCCAAGCTGTGGAATGACTACTTTAAGTTGTGTCAGTGTCATATTTTCAGTGTTGATCCATGAAAAGATGTAATAAAATTGCTACGAAAATGAGGAGTGTACTTACTTTTGTGAGCTACTGTATATGTCTTATACAGTATGGATTTTCTGGGGGTCAGAACAAATCATTAAATTTACATTATTCTTTATGGGAGAAATTTGCTCAATACTTGCCATCTTCAGTATTTGACAAGGTTTATTGAGGAAATAATTAACGAGACCAGAGGTACCACTCTATACAGGTAGACAAATCAAATGCTCGCTTTTTTTTAGATCTGTGTGCAGAAGGACGCAGACAGTAAAGATTTTGGCTTCAGTGTCTCTGATGGCTTGCTGGAGAAAGGCGTCTACGTCAACATGGTCCGTGCAGATGGTCCTGCAGATCAGGCGGGTCTACAACCGTATGACCACATTCTGCAGGTAAATCATCGATAAAAGTCTGGTTATACGAGGAGCGGCCATTTTATTAGACACCCTTTCAAAACTGGAGCTCACGTTTGGAAATGAGAAACGTGACCCCAGAATGCAGCAGAAAATCAAGCGAGGAAGTTTTCTGTGGATCATTTTGTGTGAATCCATAATAAAACAGGAAAATCGTATGCGATCATCTGTGCTAGGCTGTCCAAGATATTGGATTTGGATTGATATCATTACCTTCCCTGCAACAGTGGTTCTATCGACCAACTAATTAAATGGCTTATGTGGCGTGGTTCTCTTTTCCATGCTCTCACCACAGAAGTCCAACAGTTGCTGGTGAAAGTCAGTGGCCATAAATTGTTCAGAGGCACTTGCTTGTCCTATGGCTCCGATGACAGAATGATCAGCAATTGGCCCGGAACATCGGCACAGGAATTTGAAATTAGGGTGGGGTAGCATGGCGAGACAATGGTTATTGCTGGTCTCCCATGTCTGTCTCACATTCCAAAGACCTGTATTAGATTAGCTAATGTCTGTGTGTCCCAGCATGATTGAGGTGCCTGTGCTACAGACATTAAAATTGGTGTAACAGACGTAAAAGATTGAAAAGCTCAAAAATGTTAAAGCTCATAAAGATCAGTAGAAAAGAGCATTGTAGACAAATGCAAGTTTGTCTATTTTTGTCTATCATATGTCAATATATGTTCATTATATCATTGCTAAGACAAGTATTTAATTGTGCCTATAGTGCTAAAACTGGAACTCTTGGAACTGATCTGAATGTTATTAAAAAAAGCTCAGTTTGTGTTTAACGTTAATCGCCCTTAGGTTAATCACGTGCGGACTCGGGACTTTGACTGCTGCCTCACTGTGCCGCTGATGGCCGAGGCCGGAGATCAGTTGCAGCTCGTTATCAGCAGGAACCCTCTCACACAGGAACATCAGTGGGCCACGAAAGAGATCCAGGATCCATCAGCCTCGCTCGCCTTGCTCCCAGTGCCCAGCACTTTGAAGACATCTTTAGTCTGAAATCTTTAGCGCAAGTGAACGGATCATCTCTCCCTCTCTCTCATATGGACACAAGACAAGTTTGCAGCCACTCTGTGTTCTGTCACCCGAACCAAACCCATCAGCCAATGTAGTTACTGTTCTTTCAACAGCGATACTGGAAATGTTTTGCGTTGTTTAGATCACTCATTAAAACAGACACACACACACTTTATCTGCGTTCACCTTTACTAAACTAACACAGGTCAACAAATGTAGCTAATATTGTGAATATTGTATTATTGTTTTTGGAAATGTTTGTTTTAAGTCCCTTGTTTAAACACAGGTGCACTTTTTTCTGCGTTTTCCTTCACTAAACGAGCACATCAGCACGTCCAGCCACTTATGTTTCAACAGCACCATTGGAAATGTGTTCATAATCATTAACACACTAAACACACGGTGTAGCTTTGGTTACCTTTGACCTGCACAGCACTTCGTCACTGTGGCCCTACATCAGTCACTTGAATTTGCCATCGCTGTTTTTGTTTCATGCTGAATTCAGTTTGGTTCGGTTTGGTATGATTGGGTTCTGTAGCACAGACGGACACTAATATGAAGCTTATCAAATGTGACTGAATGACCAATTATGAACTGATTCTGAGATTTCTGCCAGTGACTACTAAACTGACTGCTTTATTTGTAATGTTATGTGAAGCTTTTAATAGTTGTAGCAAACATCTTTTGAGAATTTTAAATCGAGTTTTTATGTGAATAGGGAACTGTTGTGGGACTGTAATGTGAAACTACGATTACGATTTTTATTTCTTAGCAGTGTGTGATGAGTGATTTTACTGTTTTAAAATGTTTATCCACATTCCTCTACTGCAAATTGCTCATTGATGAGGATGGTGAAAGTGATTGATTTTATTAGTGTTTTAAAAAAATAAAACTGAGTCAGTATGTTATTTATACCAATAAAATACAAAATTATCTGAATAATTATCCAAAGAACCTGACATTTGAGCAGAACTGGAAAGAAATTCAGGTAAGTTACTAATAAATTACATTTGTATTAGTTAAATTGTGAAGGAATGGAAATTCAAATGTTTCTAAATTTTAATGTGTGTGTGTGTGTGTGTGTGCGTGCGTGCGTGCGTACGTACGTACGTAAACAGCTCACAAAAATTAGGAAGCAATTCATTATGGGATATTTCATTTTGAAATATAGTCTTTTTAAAAAATATCCTCTTTTTTTTGAGCTGTGTGTGTATGTATATCTATCTATCTATATATGTCTATCTCTCTCTCTCTATATATATATATATATAAATTTTTTTTTATACACCCAGATGTACCGCAAAAAGTGTAAAAGTGCTGCTGTTGATCTATAAAAAGGCTCTCAGAGGCTACTTTTGGGTAATGTACCTCGTGGTGAGAGATTGTTGAAGGTTAGACATGCCTCTGGGATGCACTCAGACATTTTGCCCAGTTGCCAGCCTTTCAGGGGGCACATAATTAGACTGATAGAAGCAGGATTAGCTATTCAATGCCATCTAGGCCATTCTGACCTAGTTTTTAAGAGCACACACATGGTGAACAAGCTCAGGATCGCCCAGACAGACCACCATTAGAGAGGATTTCTAGATCCACTGACCAGCACAAAGAGGCTCCGATCTCAAGTTTATCATCTCAGTTTGTATCCATGTGGCAGAACAGGAGCCTCCTTTCAACTGTTAGTCCAGAATAAATGTATAATATAAATGTAAAATTATAATCACTTGCCAATATTATCACTACATTTAAACAAAGTTTCATTCGATTCCAGCAACTCGTTTTTGTTGCTATTTATCTTGTCAATATGTCCTTTTTCTAGGTTATACAGTTCTAAGAGCAGGTATTAGGGCCCTGTCTCTCTGTAAACCTTACCCAAATCACCCAGTCACAAGTACCAAACTAGGGGTGCCCTGTCAAAATTTCCTACAGGAATACCATCACACCCGCAATAATTAAAATAATTTCCTAAAAACTCAGCTCAACATTATTTAAAAACCAGACAGAATGTTCAACGGGGCATCCTGACCATGCTAAGCCTGGTGTGTTTCACTGCCTCAGTGTTTCCATCCTACAGAATGTTACCATGCATCCCTAATCTTAATTTGGCTTTATTCGTTTTAATTGGCGTGCTCCTATGAGTCAGAGCCATTTCGGTACCTTCCACTGAGGCAGCCTCAGAGACGAAACCCCAGAGGTGCTGACATGTTTGGAACAGTTAGCTCAATTAGGACGATGCGCCATCATAACCCTGCACCCTGCTCTGAGGTTTTCACTGCACACTGTTACAGTCACATAGATTAAGCTCCTAGAAAAAGTGCCACAGCTGGGATCTGAACTCTGCATTAACCGTTTAAGAGCTCTCGTTAGCAGAAGCTGAAACTAACCAAATACACTGCTCATAAAAATAAAGGGCTATTTCATTCAATTTCTGTGACCAGTATAATTATCAGGTGTATCAGTGCCACTGGGTTTAAGTGTTGGAAATCATTATATTTACATTTATGTAATTTAGCAGACACCCTCATCCAGAGCGGCTTACTACAATCCAAGCAGTTGTGGATTAAGGGTCTTGCTCAGGGACCCAACTGTGGCAGAGCTGAGATTTAAACCCTGGACCTTCTGGTCCATAGTCCAGTACCTTAACCACTAGGCCACCACAGTCATTATGACTTTTTGCTAAATTACTGAAAGCTTAATACAATGAATAAATACCAGTAATACACAGGTCGCCCTTCTGAACCAATCCCCATGTGAACCAGCAGCTATGGATGCTCTAGCCAATTATATTAAATGGAATTTTCATTCATTCATTCATTTTCTGATCTGATTATCCTAGTCAGCATCGTGGTAGAGCCAATGCCCAACACAGGGTGCAAGGCAGGAACAATGCTAGACAAGGAGCCAATTAATCACAGATCACAGAGTAAGAGGCATTTTGGAAACATCAGTTCATCTAACACAAGAATAACAGTTTGAAATATGGGAGAAAACCCATACAGACAAAGGGAGTTAGAGAGGGATGTTAACTCGGGGAGTCCAGGGGCAGAATCGAACCAGAGATCTCTGGTCTGTGAGCCAAATGGGGTAAGTGCATTTTCCCCCAATAAATGTATAATTTCGCTCTAATATTGTAATCACTTATGAACATTATCTATACATGTACATTCATACAAGTTTCACTCGATTCCAGCAACTTCTTAGTGAGTTTTTGTTTGGTTAAAGTGAGCATTCTACAATACATATATACAGCTAAGTGGTGTTTTAACATCAATCTGAACAACATCCTTTGACTTTAGTGGATGAGATCTTCAGAATACGGCGGCACGGTGGTGTCTCTGTGGCTCGGTGGGTACAGTGCCGCTTAATCGCAACAAGAAGGTCCCAGGTTCAATCCCAGGGTGGAACGACCTGGGTCCTTTCTGTGTGTCTGTGTGGGTTTACTCCGGGTACTCCCACAGTCCAAACACATGCGTGTTAGTTGAATTGGTGTCTCTAAAGTGGCCCTTAGTGTGTGACTGTGTGCGCGGCTTTGTGTGCGCCCTATGATGGATTGGGTAGGCACCGGCTGCTAAGCGTAAGATGATGGGTGGATGGATGGGTCTTATGAATTATGATAGCAAATAAAACTTCTTACTTATTTACGTCTCAGGGACAGAAAACTAGTATGAGCAAATACTTTCGCAACACCTGCTGACAGAAAAGAGAATCACAATCTCACAATTGCAAGACAGAAAGCGTGATATGGTGTTACTCTCGAGTTCATGTTTGGTTATGTGATTCCAGGTTTATAAAAGATCCAATTCTAGGAATGACTGTATTGTACAGTATTGTACTAAAATAAAAACACTATGTGCAAAGAATCTAAACTACTACATGACTAAGTCTGGTCCTGTTTCGCAAGGTCATAATGCAAACATTTAAACATCACATATCTGTAAAAAGCATAGAATTTTATTTTACACACACCAAACTTCTCACCCTACAATATGACTGGACTGGCGCCGAGTTCTAATACTTCGTTTGTCATGGTAAGACAACACGGGCTTTTTACCGGACATTTTCTTGTCACTCCAAAATGGCTACTCCAATTTCTTTGGAAACATTATTTTCCTCTGATTAATGGGAAGCAACAACAAAACATACACTTCGACACTTGGACCGAGAGGAAAAACGTTTTATTTGGATATAAATGATGCAATATGCATCTTGAAACAAGTTCATAACAAAGCTACTTTGGTTACACAGAAATATTGAGTGTATTGAATCACTGGAAATGTTTTGATTTTCATAGTAGACATATTAGACGTTCAAGCTGAAAGTAGAGGTTAAAAATGGGCAAAACCACTTGTTTACAAATATTGCACACAGCAAGTTAACCAACATGAAGAATTCTGAATACATTCAGAAGAGGAGAGGCAAATTACTGATGGTTTACTTTGTGCACCATAGAAACAGTGGGTTTAAAAGGCAAAATACTTGTGAGCGTATTACTTCTAAATGACCTCAAAGAAAACAGTGGATTGTTGAGGTTGTGTATTTGAGCTAGTGCTAAAATGTAAGCTCAGATGTGTAGCATGAGGATGAGCAGACGAGGGATTACGTTTGAAAAGAATTTGGAGGTCTTTAGACAGAGACACACTTAGCCTGTTCACACCTTGTGTAAAATATGTCCCCACTGTGACCTGATGATCTTAATTTCCCGTGTAAATAGGACACCAGCACCTTGTTTTACTTCCTGAAACCTGGCATTAACCTGGTTTCTCCTGGCTATTACTGGTAAGATCAGAGCTTCAGGGCTTAGACACCCCCCCCCAAACCCCACCCCATTTTATTTCTTTTCTATTTACTCCTTTTTATATTTGACCATCATTTATCATGTTCACACGTGTGAAGGAGGAACGTCTGACATTTGGGTAGGGGAAACACCACGACTGCAACGGCATCAACAAATCTGAGAAAACGTCCCACAAAGTCTTCACTTTTCATGCCATTTGGCAGGCAGATTGAGGGGTTGCTGTATTTTCATTGTTAGAACATTATTTTGAAATCTTTTTTATGTTTTTAACATTTTTTCAGCTTGTAAGTGACGAACCTCAGCAACATCAAAACCAACTTTCTAGCCGCCCATGTTACAGGTAGGCCCTGATGTACAATGGGAATACAATCTGAAAAGCCCATCGTAAGTTGATTGTATTGTAAACAGAGGAGTTTAAGAACATACTGCATATATTATAGCCTACCTTAATAATGCGTAAAAACTTTGCATGAATCTACATTGGGGGAAATCATCAACACAAAGCGTATTTTATAATACAGTAAAGTGTTGGATATCTCAGATTGAATAAGGTTTTGTAAGCATTATTTAATAACACAAAATAGTTTGTCCATTAGCAGACTGACGGCTGTCACACACACAGCCCTATAAATAAATATATATATATATATATATATATATATATACACACACACACAAGTTAAAAAAATCTTAAATGAGACTACAATAAATATGGGTAGAAAGCATCTACAACTGGCAACAAAATATAATATTCCTCCTTTGATGCAGGAATTGAGATGCCAGCTGCTGTGATTTCTACAGCAGGCATGGTTACAACTGTTCAGAAAAATGTTCTGGACATGAGAGAGAAATCAGAACTGGTGAATGAGAAGGCGTTCAGCTTAGTTTGTGTGAAATTGTAGCCACTGATTGACGAACTTGCAGCCCTGCATTCGGCCATACAGGTGCAAAGGAGAGTGGCAGCAACTCTATGGCACAGCAGCTTGTCTCAGCATTTTGGTCTCAGCAAAGCAGCTGTATCTACGCATGTGCGAAGTGCGTCGAGCACCCAAGGCACTTTTACGCCAGTTCATTAAAAAAAATGCCACCGGCTCCAGGGGATCATACATGGTCTTGAGGACAGGTGGGGGCTCCCACAGTGCAGGGGCTCACACATTCCCATATGGGCACAGAATCAAAAACTGCTTATGCAGATACAAAATATTAAATGTGGTCATGGACCGCTCCTGAATGCGATCCGATCGTAATGAATGTGTTTACATGCATTTAAGGATCCGGATTTCTGCAGTTATCTGAATATTCATGTGGTCAGGTCTACGGTGTACTCTATTAGCTCAGATTATGGTCTAGAATTCAGATTAAGAAATCCAGTACTGAGAGCTGGATTTGAGCTCAGGATTCTCAGCGCATGTTCACCTTTACTCTGATTTCATTTGGTTTTCTCAGGCTGTGGATTCACACAAACACAACCAGATAGAGTGATAGATAGAGATGCCCTGAAAAAGATTAGGATAATTTAATCCAGTTGCTAGATATGCTTATTCAGTCCCCATTCTGGTACTAATAAAGGATTATCTTATCTTATCTTATCTTATTCAAAGAGATCACTTGCCCATTAGGGATGGTTTCTGTTTCACTGACTGGTTACAAAGTAGAATTCAGTTATTGAGTCCTGAGATTCTTAATATAAACATCTCTTATTATCTGATTCCCCAAAGTACATGTACAGTCAGTGAACAGATTACTGAGAAAATGGAATTATCTGCATTTATCTGATTATTATAAGTGCAAGTGAAACCCGAACATCCAATCACCTAAAACACATTTAATGCAAGGTGTGAACAGCTTCTGTGTCTTAACTTGATGGGGATGGTAGGGTCTCTTAAATTCGTCCGTAAATCTATTTGGTCCAAAAGAGCCCAAAGTTTCTCCAATATTTGAATCTCAGAGTAAATGAAATCTCATTTCTGGCTTTTTTGTAACGGCAGTGATAAATCTGTGTAGGGACACAGGACTGGACTATGAACAAGCGATTCACTTTTACTAGAAAATCATATTCTCTCTTAATTGAGAATAGGTCTTAATTTGATACTTAGCCCATAAAAGCCCAGCTACCTACTGTATAGGTGCAATACAATGGCTGGATGAAGATAAACTGTGTGCGTGTGTGCGTGTGTGTGTGTGTGTGTGTGTGTGTGTGTGTGTGTGTGTGTGTGTGTATACGTCTCACCTGGCAATGATTACTAAAGTGCAAGGAGAGTTGAATTTTGCAAAAATGGGCACACGGGTAAGCTAATACCAGCTCGTGTGCAACGTGTGTTTGTAAGCAGTGCAGAATCTCCGCTTAGAAGCGGAAAGTACATTCAGCTTTCATCAAGACAAAGAACAATGTACAGCAAAAGCTCACTGTACAACAAGTTTACTGCCACAGTCACTGACATGCCTGCTTAGTATTGGGAATAGCTAAAAAAAAAAAAACACTCGCACACGTTGAGCTCGAAGTCCTATGAAATTCGCACCTCTTCGCTTTCACATCGAGACGAGGCGTCTCTCGCAGCTCTGCAAGTCTCACACCGGTAATATTAACGATTACAGTAATAATAAAAGATCCTAATGACAGTAATAGCACACGAAAAGTCCTAAAGAGCAATAATAAAACCACAACATGTTTCGTAAACATGTCCTGGTTTCGTAAAACCACGACTACATTATACTAGGACACAGTTAGAGAGAGAACACAGACCTCTCATAGAGAGTCTCACATAGTAGTTTCTACGATGGTGTGAGAGTGCTTGGCGTAAGTGCCGTTGGGGTCGAGCGGGTGGAGCAACTCGCTGTTCTTCAGGCCGCACTCTTTCGGACGGGAGCTCGCACCTTTCACCGGCGCCGCCACGGCCTTGATCCGCTACACAACCAAACAGCACAAGTTAATATCGAATCAAATTTTACAGACTTTTTTCACATTTTATTCCCACTCGTGCTGGTCAGGGGCTTAAAAGATCCATCTCATGGGATGTCAGGTCCTCATATAGCTGGTCGCAGCATCGGGGATGATCCCCTGCCTGACCTCCCACACCCTGTGATGCCTGATCTGCCCAGAAGACTGTATAGATCCCACCCCAAGTCACTGCAGTGGTGGACTAGCATATTCCTGAAACCTACCATGTCCCAGTTCCTGTTTCTATTGCTTAATTTGTATTTAATATGAAATGGGGTAGAGAAGCAAATGGACTACAGTCTTTAATAGTAGAACTACAAAGTGATTCGAAATGTTGAGAGGAACTGATCAAATGGACACGTTTTTAACTTATGGGAGGAAGCAGGTATTCCTGGAGGCCAGGTCTCTGGAGCTGCGAGGCCACACTGTGCCACCCAACACAAAGGTTGTTTAAACTAATAACACACAAACAACTGCAAGTTTCCTGTTCTTCCATCCTGCACGTGATATGTAAACGCTTGTATTTAACAAGCAGCAACAATGGTTGAACCTTTCCAGAATTTCCTGTGTGAACATGACTCTTCAGGTCATCAGCTCATGTGATTTGCCAGTACAAAAGTTCACATACGTTTTTCCCATCCTTAATCACTATGTTTACTAAAACATGAAAAGTATAATTATCGGTCAAAGACATAATCGTCTTTATCTATTATTGAATTAATAGTAATCCTTTAAGGGTTCACAAACTTTTACGCAAATGGAATGACTAAATAGTTTGGTGTAGAGATTTTCGGATTTATAAAGAACACAATCCTGATTCACTCAAAGATAAAACCTGTACAATCACCTCAATCAGTGAGCCGTCAGACTGGATGATCTTGACGACCACCACCATGGGAATGCAGATCATAGAAGCCAGTGCCAAACACCATCCCACTCCGATCGACCAATCAGGATACTCGTACACCTTGTTGTATGTGAGGGGCTTGTACTTCACCAGTGAGAACACAAAACACCCCTGAATAGAACAGAATTTTATTGTTATTATATCGAAGCTACAACAAAACAGTGCAAAAGAAAAAAGAGAAGAAACAATATCTAAACTATTTGTAGAAATGTATTGCACATCTAACAAGAAGATTTTGGAAATGTACTGCACAGTTATGAATTAAATAAAAGAAACAGGAAGGAACAAGCATTATGGAAACAAAGCCACAGGACGCACTGCAGTCCAACACACTTACCACACATAGGACAGGAGTGATCAACATCCAGCTCCATTTCATCCAGCTGTTCGGCCTGTATCCAATCATCTCCTCAATAGCATCGTAGAAATTATCAGCGCCTGCCATCACACACAATGCATTCGTATTCAACATGTGTGACTGTAAAAGGCTTAGATGTGTTGTTTAGAATCACCATATCTAACATACTGCACGTCTACCCCACTAGTGATTTGAAACATTCCTTTAATGCCTTTTTAAAACTCTTTTGTTCTACAAATAACTGCAAGCTGTTTGGGCCAAGGTGCAAATCTGCTTCTGATAAAGTTCTGATAAAGACCAGCAGAGCGATGCTGAGGTGGAGGAACATCCAAGTGCGTGGTGCTGGAACTGGTACCGGAACATCACCATCACCAGAACCCTGGCCCACCAGAGTGCAGTAACTCCCTCCTTCATTTAATTATTAGGAGACGATGTGCCTTCAATAACTTACCGTTGAGGGTCTCCTTTGAAAATCTATTTTGTTATTTATTTTGAACTTTACTACTAATTTCAATTTTATTATTGATTTAAATTATATGATTTACCTAATTTTACTATTACTACAACGTAATTATTTAATTAACATCTAGGCCACCCATGAAGGTCGGGTCCCTTTTTGAGTCTTTATCCACCCAAGGTTTTTTCCTTCTTTATATCCAAGGGTGTGAGTTTTTCCTTTCCACTGTCGCCCTAGGCTTGCTCAATTTAGGATTGGCCTTTTTACAATAATGTAATACTGCAAAGTTGCTTTTATACAATGCTCCATTGGTTGAGTTGACAATTTAAAACCGGTGTGCAGTCACAAATGTTGAGTTGTAAAGCATAGCACTAAAAATGGCTGACTAAGAGAAATGTAGGCGTTTACAAAAGATGGCAAGGTAAAGACGGTGTCAAACAGTCCAAAGTCGTTACACAGGCAAGTCAACAACAATACACAAGGGGGCAGACGTTAGGCAGGAGTCGAAGGACGAAATTAATGGTCAACAGCGATAAAACAAAACAATGACAGAGCTATCATACTCGTAGCTAATGAGTGACAAGCCAAGTTGCTTAGCGAGGAGAGTGTGAAGGAGATGAATATATGGTGTGAGTGATTATAAGTGCCACGGCGGAGGATGGTGAAGGTGAGCGTGTGGTGAGTCTGGCCGAGTGAGCAGTCCATGGGTGTGACATGAATAGCTTCTGTAGCTTATTCTGATAGCATTACAAAATAATAAACAAACTATTCCTAACTAAATTTTCCTAACTGTTCATAATTATTCCTTCAAAAAGTTCTTTGGCAAGAAGAGAGCATGAGAACCTGATGAATGGGTGGAGTTAAGTGAAGAAGCAGGAGGTGGCTATGGGTGTGCAATGTTTATCAACAAACACAAAGAGTTTTTAGAAATTGCAACTGACGGTTACAGTTCCTCAGAATTTGGATCCAATCATCAACAATTTCTTATACAGTATCTCACAAAAATGAACTATACTGCTCATTAAAATTAGGCGATATTTCATTTGATTTTATTATATATTTTCATGGGACAACACTGAAGATATGACACTTTGATACATTTGATGTAATCTGTCTACAGCTTATTTACCAGCGTAAATTTGCTGTGCCCTCAGAATAACTCAACACACAGCCATTAATGTCTAAACCACCAGCAAGAAAAGTGAGTACACAGCGAAGATGTCCAAATTGTGTCCAAAGTGTCAATATTTTGTGTGGCCACCATTAATGTCCAGCACTACCTTAAATCTCTTGTACAAGGAGTTCACTAGAGCTTCACAGGTCACCACTGGAATAATCATTCACTCCTCCATGATGACATCAGAGAGCTGGTGAAGCTCCTCCACTTTCCGTTTAAGAATGCACCGCAGATGCCTAACAGGGTTTAGGTCTGGAGATATGCTTGACCTTTACTTTCAGTTTCTTTAAGGCAGTGGCCATTTTGAAAATCTGTTTGGGGTCGTTATCATGTCTGAGCGCTGACCTGTGGCCCGGTTTCTGAAGGTAGGGGATCATGCTCTGCTTCAGTATGTCACAGTAAAAGTTAGCATTCATGGTTCCCTCAATGATCTGTAGCTCCAAACAACCAGCAACACTCATGCAGCCCCATATCATTACATTTCCACCCCATGCTTAACTGTAGGTAAGACACACTTGTCTTTGTACTCCTCACACTTGGTTGCCGCCACACGCTTGACACCATCTGAACCAAATAAGTTTATCTTGGTGTCATCAGACCACAGGACGTGGATCCACTAATCCATGTCCATAGTTTGATTGTCTTCAGCAAACTGTTTGCAGGTTTTCTTGTTCAAGGAAGAGGCTTCTTTCTAGGCGACAGCCACGCAGACCAGTTTGATACAAGGAGGGATAGAGGGAGAGGGAAAATGACTAATTTGGCACGATATGTCCATTTTCACTTAGGGGTGTACTCACTTTTGTTACCAGCAGTTTAGACATTAATAGCTGTGTGTTGATTAATTTTGAGGACAGAGCAAATTTACACTGTTATACAAACTGTAATACGACTACATTACATTAGATTACATTAATTACATAAAGGAATGTAAACAAAATACAGGTTCATATCTTCAGTCTTGTCCCACAAAAAAACTTTTAAAATAGTTACAAAAATATGAGGGGTGTACTCCCTTTTGTGAGATACTGTATATGGTCTTTGTACCAATACTGACACAAAAAATCTAACGGAATGTAAAACTTTTGCACAGCACCCTGTTAAATATATTTTGTGCTCCATATAGTATAGTATCCATATAGTAAAATGTAGGAAATGGTGAATGGAGGACCATTTCAGAAACAGCCCATAACTATAGCTGATTCAAAGAGTAAAACATGGGACGTGATTAATGGTGCGGACAGGTTCAAGATCAGGGGTGTATAGACTAACTCACCATAAACCCAGGCTACTGCCACACATTCAAAGAATGCAACCCAGAGAAGGCACACACCGCTGGCTGCATAGTAATCAAACAGCTGGAACACATACATGCCACCCTGCAGAGAAAGACATGTCCTTACGTTATCACTGACATGAGGGAACACTCAAAACATTAGCAACAGCAAATTTAATTTCCACAATTCCGACTCGTGTTCAGACTGACATACAAACTAGGGTCCAAAACATACAAAACATACAAGATATATATTACCTACAATAATCTCGTTATAGTTTATTTAAAGATGAGCAAGCTGAGGCATGGGGAAGGGTGGGTTAGCTATGACCCCCTTTCAGTAATGTAGCACACACACACACACACGCACACACACACACTCACACACATTCACACACAAAAATTTATTTTACCTTAGTGACCATGGTGAGTCCCACCAAGTAACTAATGACACAGATGACAGCGATGAAGATCTCTCTCCGGTATCCCTTCCTTAGGAGGGATGGGTACAGGTCCACCAGAGAGGTGATCTGACCCTCCACTTCTACAAACTGTTAACACACACACACACACACACACACACACACACACACACACACACACACACACACACACAGAGAATTAACAACATCCGAAGATGAGTCTCTGAATCTCTAAAGTTCATAAAAAAGGAATATGAGGAATACAACGGTTATGACTGGAGTGCAAACACAAAATCATATCAAGTCCTTTCACGCAGAATGGATATGTGATCTGTTTGTGTGCCTGTGAAAGCTTCACAGTTTGTACAAGTGACACGTGAGATTCCATAATCCATGTGAAATCCAGTTATGTATACAGACGAGTCATTCTTTTTGATAGCCCTCATGAATTATTTGTACTTTATATGCTAAACAACCAACATCCTGATGAGTACAGTAATGTACCATTACTCTTTGCGTGTGTGTGTGTGTGTGTGTATCGTGTGCATCAGGAAAGTGTGCAGGATGACTATCTGAGGCCAGGTCTTATATATAACACTGCGGTGTCTCCATGCAGGCTTATGTCCTGAGCTGGAGATTATATTTCATATTTACAGAGTCAGAGTTATGAATTCCAGACATAACACACATACTAGGGTTTACAGAGCTCAGAGTGAAAGACTAGGGGATTTAGCACTGTTCTGTGTGAGTCTATATATGTACATATCTTTACATACATACAGCGCTAACTCTGTCCTCATTGTTAATTCATAAAACAAGACGAGCAAATCTTTCCCATAAGGAGTAGTAAAACCTGAATTCCCATCCCACAGAAAAGCCACACTGTATAAAGCATCATTGTCATTAAGGGAACCGTATTGTACAGAGGCTTCCTGACTTGTGAAGTGATACATTCCAACAACGTATCAATGAACTGATGGGTTTAATACAGTCTATATATAGTCTATAGTGTATCAAATTGTAACCTACATTGAGCCCAAACTATTAACAGAAAGCTCATTTCAATATAAAACTGAGAAATCTTGTGGAATTAAGTGAGTAATGGATTGCAAATGAAAAGTACAAGCAAAACACTTACTCTATTGGTGAACTCAGTGCGCTAGCATAACTGCTTATGCTAACTGCAGCCTGTGTTCTAGAGTTCCTGTTTTCTTTTGGTTGACTCTTATAACTAACCTTTCTAGGACCCATAGAGACATTTTTGCGCTACGAAGTAACTGTATGCTAGATGGAAAAGTAAAGAAAAACATGATAAACAAAGTGAAGATCTTCACTGAGCAAGAGCTGTTCTGAATCACCGAATGACTGTGTACTAAATCGTTA
>JAYJMA010000002.1:75426-90947 GCA_036873895.1 Parotocinclus cabessadecuia
GTAATGGGGATTGGAATAGAAAGACGATGTGTTGGAGGGGGGAGTAATGGGGATTGGAATAGAAAGACGATGTTGTGGATGAGAGTAATGGGGATTGGAATAGAAAGACGATGTGGTGGATGAGAGTAATGGGGATTGAAGCAGTATCTGAAAGAGTATTAAATATTAAGACAGATAGGTGGCACATGTGAGAGTAACAGGAACTGAAGCGTAAGGGCGATGTGGCGAATAAGATAATAATGGGAATTGAGGCAGAAAGAAGATGTGGTGGAGGACAGTTATGGGTGTTGATGTAGGAGGGCAATGTGGCGGATGCAAAAGTAATGGGGATTGAGGCAGAAGGGCGAGGCGGTGGGCAAGAGAGAGCAGCTGACTGTATTTAATCTATGTTTGGCCCTGTGGCGGCCCCTGCAGGTGCTGGCTGACTGTTGCTCTCTCTTTCTCCCGCAGCTGAATGGCAGTGGTCAGGTGAAGGTTCCCCCTCACTACATCTCCTCTCAGATGCTGGCCCCCCCGCCTCCCCCAGCCCTGCCTCGCCTCACGCTGCCCCCCGACTCCAAACCCAGCAGCACCTCGCCAGACGCAGCCGCCACCTCACCCACCTCCCCCAGTAAGTGGCCCACCGTGATGCCCGCTAAATCTGTAACTTGCCCGCTCCGTTCCCCTGAAAACCTCATAGGGTTTTAGTTTAACCCCTAAACTGCAAACTTGGTATTGGTAAAAAAAAAAAAAGGTCCTGACGGAGTCGTAACTGAGTAGTTAAGCAATTTTTTAACATACCAATGTAATTGCTCAGATTTACAACTGAATATCATATAGAACCTCCCAAACTAACCACACAAACAGTCATTTACTCTCCAGGCTGAAAACAACATCTTAAACAATCAGGAGATCCCTTTAACAAATTAGGACTGGAGGAGTGGGTTTTAAAGGTGCAACCATCCGATAACAAGATACACAAAATCAGAGCCTGCTGTTCTCAAAACACAGTTACAATATTTCACAGTTAGTACACCCTAACTAATGTAGACGTAACTATTTTGTTCTATCTTTTCATGGGACAACACTGAAAATATGACACTTGCTCACAATGTAAAGTAGTCCGTCTACAGTTTGTATAACAGTGAAAATTTGCTGTTCCCTCAAAATAAGTCAACACACAGCCATTCGTGTCTAAACTGACACCACGACATTTCCACCCCATGAGGACATGGTTCAACTAATCCATGTTCTTAGTCTGATTGTATTTAGCAAACTGTTTGCAGGGTTTTTTGTACATCATCTTGAGAAGAGGCTTCCTTGTGGGACGACAGCCATGCAGACCAGTTTGATACAGTGTGCCCGGGGATGGTCTGAGCACTGACAGATTGACCCCCCACCCCTTTAACCTCTGCAGCAATGACAGCAGCACTCCTACATCTATTTTCAATAACCAGCCCGAGCATGTGCGCTCAACTTCTTTGGTTGTCCATGGGAAGGCCTGTTCTGAGAAGAGCCTGTCCTGTTAAAGCACTGTATGGTCTTGGCCAGCGTGCTTCAGATAACTTTCAGGGTCTTGGCAGTCTTCTTATAGCCTAGGCCATCTTTATGTAGAGCAGTAATTCTTTTTATCAGATCCTCATAGAGTTCTTTGCCCTGTTGAACTTCCAGTGACCAGTATAAGCGACAGTGAGAGCAATAACACCAAATTTAACACACCTGCTTCCAGTTCACACCTGATACCTTTTAATGCTGACAAGTCACAATATACTGCGGAGAGGAAATGCCTGATACTTAGGGGTGTACTTACTTTTGTTGTCGGTGGTTTGGACATTAATGGCTGTGTGTTGAGTTATTTTGAGGGCACGGAAAATTTACACTGTTATACAAACTGTAGACGGACTACATTATATTGTATCAAAGTGTCATATCTTCAGTGTTGATCCATGAAAGAATATTAAAATTAGGGATGCTCTGATCATGTGTTATGCTGCCGATTCCGATAGCGATCACCCATGAGTGCGATCACATAGCGGGTGCCTTCGAAACTCACCACACTCCGCCAAGTGTTTGTTCTTACGCCGATCACATACTTTGTCCTGGAAATCGGCCGATAATGATCGGTTTGAGGGGTGTACTAACTTTTGTGAAATACTGTAGGGGTGAGTGCTGTAGTATCAGTATAGAAGAGGCAACAGACTATAGCTGAATCTCTTGGTATAAATGCATAACGGTGGGTTTGGATGGACATGGGAGTTTGCATCAGAACTATAATGCATGGTGGAGAGGACATGAAAGAAATGAAAAATCTGTTTGGCCAAGTCGGGAGGTTTGTAACCTAAATGAAATAATGTGAACTGCAACTTTTAGCAGCAGATATCATACACCTGAAATAATAGTAATTTTGGTACCAGGAAACAGTATACAGCACCTGCTAGTAAAACCTTGACTCGCTTGCCAGAGGCTGGATACAAATCAGACCGCCTGAGTGGAAGAGCATTCGCACTGTGTAGTACAGTTCGGTTCCCCGGCACTGATCGGGCAAGTCCAGATGTAAGGCCTCCTGACACTGTTAAGTTCTGGCTTATGCTTTATTGGCACAAAAGGTATTGTTGCACTTGGTGGGTGTATACCAGTAGGTTTCTCAGACGTTTCCGCCTCACCAGATGCTCCTGATTCTTAGCATTCCTCAGGAAACACCCTGGTTTGAATTGCGTTCTTCTTCTGAAACATGGAAGACACCTCTGGTCTCCACTGTCCTGAGAACTGTTTTTACTTTTTAGACTTTATTGGGGCACGGCAACATTTTACTGGGGACAAGTGAACCAGTAAAGCATGACTGATGGTGCCTCTGCCAGGGGTTCCTCCCAAGATGCAGAGCTGTACTGTATATGTAAGACCTACCAGGCTGACTGGCTATTGTTAAATTGGCAGCTACAGGAGCAGCTACGGTATTGCGAAATGTTGAGTATTCATACCAATAATTAAATACTATAGTCTCATTACGCAATACAAAACTAAGTGCAGACTAGCATGATGGATAAAAGTAGTATTAAGCTTCCTCACAGAAGAAGCTGCTGTCAGTTATTAATTGTAATTTCATTAAGGAATGCTGAGGAGAGCTGAACACGCTGTTACACCGACATCCTCAGCGCTGCTGCAGTAATGATGTGTAACCTGCACCTTTCTCATCTCGCTAAATACGATTAGAGTGTCTGCCTGGTAGGCCAGCTCAGACTCTATTTAATAATTATGGATTCTCTGTAAGCTGAGCCTGCTCTGAATGAATGCGCTGGTTTTGGCCTCGTTCACAGTGGCGTTCTCGCAAAATGGCAAGCTCAGCTTTTCTCAGGGGGTTTTAAATAGAGGATTTTCCTTGGAGAGGCCAAGATAAATGTCTGCTTCTTAATTACTGGACTCGATCTAACAGCCCATATTGGGGGACATTTTCATTAGGGAAGAGCTGGTTTGCATAGTGGTGTCTTGCAGAAAGCACGTGAAGATGCTCGAACTTGATTGCAGCTAGAGCACCCCTTTATCTATGAGCATACATCCTTATCTTGAGGGACCTAGAGTTAAAGTTAAGAGCCAGACAGTAGCTGCTTGGCTAGGATTTGGATTACACAACATCACGCTCGATTACTAGTAAAGAATTAAACCATTTCCTTTTTTACTTCATTTACGGGAGATCACCCAGATAAAAGAGTCTCAACGAGGAAATGTGAACCAGTTTATATTGCTAAAGGTTAGAGAGGACATACAGGTAGTGGAGGGACAAAGAAAGGAGTACTACTTACAACAGGACCTGCACTTAGGAACGCCATTTATTACGTACGTATAACAAAGAAGTGGTGGAAAGTTATACACACACAAACACGAGTAACTTACAAAAAAGTCTCTAAAGACATCAACTGAGTTAGAGCACCATCTAGACCAAACATGAACTAGTGAGCATACGACTGGCATGACATGACCCGATATGACTTTTGCTCTTTAACTCCCACCTCTGCTCGTGGACAAATTGTTACTTTTATTATCAGTAGTAGTAGGAGTATGTTTGATTGGGCGATCTATTATGAATGCATCTATAATTAATATACTGCTCACAACTAGGGGAAGTTTCAAAATCAAATATACGTTTTGTTTTTTTTAGCAGTGTATGTTTTGCCAACAAATATTTACTCAATTAGTACTCTCAGTTAAACACTTTTATTCAGCAAAGCACTGATTTAACCTTATGTTTGATTGTTATTCTTATTATAATGAATTCTTGTCCGTTCAAAATGCTATAGAGAGCAAATGGAACCGTAGTCCAGGCAGGCACCGCCACCTTTCAAAAGCAGATAAAGGAGTCACACACACAGACACAACTAGATTCTGTCTTCCATCCGCTATTTGAAACAGTTTGTTCCAACCTTCAACAATCTGATTGGTTGAGGTGCGTTCTCGCTTTTTGACACCAAAATAGTATCGCTCCGCTGAATGTGTTGCCAAGTAAGGACAAGCTTGATGCACACACACATATAACATATCCAATAACATAACGTACTAGTAACGTCATTAGCTACGGCACTCATCTTCAGTTTACTTCCTCCAGTCTTCTGTTACTTAATTAGATACATACAGGTAGTCCCAGATTTACGATGGGATACGTTCACGAAAAATCGTTTGAAAAAAGTCGAATTTACTGTAGATCAATGAGTTTGATTAAAAAATAACATAAAATACAGTTAAAAAATAGTTGAGAAAATACAGAGAAACTCGTTTTTTTGTATTACAACTTGCAGCTTCTAAACTGGGTGGACTGAGTGAGTGAGAGAACATTCAGTGAGGGCGGGGCCAATTTTGAGGATTAAAGACAAAAATATGCTGCTACCATTGGCATTTCTCTAAAAGTGTATTCACATATTTTTTTATTCATGTATTACCCGTTTAAGTTCAATGATTGTGTCTCATTTTAATTATCATTAGTTATTATTATCAGCTGCAAAAAAAATGTGATGTTGACGTTACGTATCGGCTGTCACTTACCCCACTTTGCATCGGCAATAAAAAAAAAACTCATGTTGGTCGACAACTTGACAAAATTTTGTACTTCTGCCCATCGTAAAACAGGGACATTCTGTTGATATTGGAGTCAAACGAACTTTGCTATCAATTAGCATCACTTGATTGATCGTAATAAACGTGCTGAACGTTGCTGTGTCTCTGCCTTTCTTTTTGTCAGCATACTCTGCTCCCGGGACACCACCTGCCAACCGCTCCTTCGTAGGAATCCGAGACCCTGCAAGTCTGTATCAGGCTCAGGTACTGAACAATAACGCATCACTCACCTGCTTCTCGCCGTACTCCATGTGTTAGCCAAATTCCAGGTTTTTTATCCATTCTTGGATAATGAAAAAAATGTTAATGAAACTTAAAAAAAAAATGTATACAAACAGCGGCATACGGGGTATGACAAGAGTATAATTGTAATAATATATCGCTTGGTGTAAAGCACAAGAATTATTATTTTTTGCATCACTATGGGAGCAGCATGGAGTTAGCAGGGTCACTTCACAGCTCCAGATATCCTCGGTTCGATCCAGCCCTTGGACTTTGTGTGGAGTTTACATGTCTTTGCTGTGTCTGTTTGGGTTTACTCTGGCAACTCCAATTTTCTCCCACATTCCAAAGGAAATGCATTAGTTGAATTGCTTGCTAAACCCAAAGTCAAACCCAGTGGGAATTGACTGACTAGTGTTGATATAAACTCCTGTCATGAACAGGCACTGCTACTGATACGGATTCACTAAATAAAAACAAACAAGCAATGCGTCATCGTGAGGTTGGGATTTTCTGTCCTTCTCAAGACCCTGTAACCGCTTTAACAAAGGCTCACACTTTGCAATCTAGCCCAGGCTTTGGGGTCAGGGCGACAGAGGCCGCTAAATAAAACACTGATGTGTGAAATGATGCAGCGGTTAAGGTACAATACTGTGGATCAGAAGGTTCAGGGTTCAGACTATAGTATCAGTTAGCTGATCTGGATAAGGGTGTCTGCTACATGACTACCTGTAAATTGTTTGTATTTGAAGAACTAAAAGGGTTATAAAGGGGTATAATTGATAGCGGACTGCTCTTGCATCCTGCATACAATTCAGTCCGTACCATTACACGACAGGAAATTAGCACAGTCGTGCACAGCATGCTGTAACGGCCTGAGCGATGGAAATGCACTATGGATGTCATACTGAATTAAACATCCTTACTGTCAATGTCTACTACACTGCTCTGGTCCGAAATGTGTGATATATTATAAATCACAGGTGTAGAGTTGCTCTGTGCCCGGACTTCACCTTCTTACATAAAACAGAACTGGAGAAAAGAAGGAGCTACGGGATTTGCTTCAGAAGCTTCTGAGAATGAGGGATGTAGTACAATTCCAGACCGACCTCTGCCTTTTGATGCTGTTCTGGTTTCTCTGCAGAAATGTAAGCTGTCACTAAGGGACAGTGCCCCCTTTTTCGTTATACAAGCCCAAATCAGATAGTGGTTGGACCGTATGGAAAATGGATTTAAAAAACTGCGGTGTTCCTTACTATGACTGTTATTTCCATGCAGACTTGAACCTGAGACATTTCATGTTTTGTCTGGTCAAGTTTAGTTTGTTAATAAACATCATTTCCAGCATTTTAGGCCTGCAACGCATTGGGATAAGAACAATTTAAGGCTAGTTATGAGGTAAACAAAAAACTATTTAAGGACATGATTTCGTAGTCATGATTTGGTACAAAAGCAAAATTCAAAAAAGGCTGGGGCTCTGAGGGGCGAGTTTGTCAACAAGTGTGATGAAATTATTGACTTGTTTAAAATCAATGTGTCTCAAAGAAATAACTGTCATTTATCAATAGCTGATACCACATGGGCAGGGGATTACTTTATCAAACCTTTATTGGGCAGTACAATACAGAGTTACTTTCACAAATCCCTTTTAAAACGTTACTGTAAACCTGTATTTTAACCATCTGCAGAAGCGACGTTGACTTATCCGGGCTCTGAGGCACCTAGGATGGACAATCACACAGTAGAAAGGTGTATTATGGTCAGATGATCAGTATTCCAGACCTTTTTTTGGAACTTTTTAGGAACTTTTTTGTGCTCCAGACTAAAGACAAAAATCCAGACTATTATCAGCAACAAGTCCAAGAGCCAGGGAAAAAAGTACACTGAGATTTTAGAGTAACATAAGCTGTCTGCAAGATGACATCTTCGCCAGGGATGTCCATACATGTTTCAGTAAGACAATGCAAAACCCCACGCTGCACACATTACTAAGGTCTGGCTACAGAGGATGAGGGTACTGGTACTGGACTCTCCTGTCTGCAATAAAAGTACCAAGTAACCGTACAAAACACTGCTTTTTTTTAAAAGAGCAATTTCCCCAATCATCCCTGGTTATCGAATTTGGGGTTGTACAGTAAATGGGTGTACTGTTTAGATTTGGTTTTACTCTAACGTTGCTGTTCACCTGTTAGGACATGAAGAAATACTGCTCTGCATCAGTAAGGAAATGATCATGCAATACACGAAGGGGGTTGTAGACATTTCCTCTAATGACTAATAACGTTATAAGCTTGGGCAGCCTAACAGATTTAAGAAAATGGTTCAGAGGATCTTCTGTTACAGCCAAAATGGCCTAGTTGTGTTAATAGTGAAAATGGGACACAAATAAAAAAGCAGACACAAACATGTTCCCCATATTTTCTAATGGAGAGTCAACGTGTATTATTAGCATGATTGACTGTTTAAAACCAGAACTTGCGTTCACAAGAGCGTCATCAATGATGAGGCTTGGTATTTTATAGTTATGACAGTAGTTTGTTCGAAAGAGGTGTAGATGAAAGCCTGTTGTTGGGATGTGCAGAGTGGTGCATGCTGACCATGTGTAGGTTGAGGTTTTGATATGTGCAACAGTTGTACTTTTTCTAAACTGTCGCTTAATTTCAATCAATCATCAAGAGTAAGGGCTGAACGTGGAACCCTACTCACCCATTAAATCTAAATGCCCAGATTCATATAGTTCAGGCTATGGCCCAGAATCAGGGGTGGACAACGTATAAATTCAGAAGCTAGTGCAGTGGAAAAGGGAATCCTTGCATTGGCCTTGGAGGGGCAATTAGCTATAAAAGGGCAATTTAACACAAATGTAAGATGTGCTATTAGCTAATTAACTGCTGTTAAGTATGGATGTAATCAAATGCTCCCCGGTGACTTCAGCATTCAGACAGAGCACCAAATAACGCTGTTGATCCTTATAGAATGGAGCAGTGATCTTCATTATAAGCGCTCTGCAGTCCATAATTGGAGCTGCACTGCTTGAACCATCGCTTGACATGTAAACACATTTAATCGCCTAAAAAAGGAAAGACTAGAAGACTCATACAGGCAGATGTGACTTATCCAGGGTGACTTATAATTAAACTAAGCAGTTAAGGTTTAAGGGTTTTGCTCAAGGTTGAGCACTGGGAGCTTGGCAAGGACGAATATTTGGTCTCATGATCTTTGATTTAATCCAGTGTCTGAAACATGAGACTGTCACTGCTCCTCCATGCATCACCTCCATGTTAGTACACTTCATATTATCAGTTAAGCTTACCATACAGAAGCACTTTTTAGTTTTGCAGTTACAGACATTGTTAGTCCTTTTTACTCTGTTTTTGTAACGATCTAATGGAACCCCAAAGGGTCACCACAGATCAGGTACTGTTTGAGTGGTGGATCCTTCTCAGAACTGTGGGCGTTGTGCTGGTGCATCAGATGCTGCAATGCTGCAATGCTTCAGTGTCACTGCTGGACCGAAATTCCAAATATGTACAGTGACCATCATCCTGTAGGCAGTGTCCTGTGAGCACTGCTGAAGCTCAGTAGCTAGAGTGGTGATCTGTAGTGTTGAGATGCTTTGGTTTGTGGTCCTGGAGTTGCATTCAAATTATGCAGTATAGGTTACAGGTAAAGAAAGTCCAGTTAGAGTTCTCTGGCAAAAGTCCAATTACCTGGCACCAGTTAGTCCAAGGTACACTATATAGACACATGTTTTGGGCACCACTTCAGCAACACATTCAAATATAAAGACATTTATCAATTCTCCAGAAACAATGAGTGGCAATAGAATTGTTTGTACCCCTATTAGGATCAGTTTCCAACAAGTCTGTTCATCAACATTCTGCTCTATCCTAAATCTAAATCTCATGAGAATTGGTTTTACAACTTTGACTGAGATCTTGGCTGGCTTGCAAAAAGCTCTTCATTTGATTACTGAGGTTAAGGTTAGGGGTAGATGCACTGCTCACAAAAACTATGGGACAGTTTTTGTGAGCAGTATATTAACTAGCCAAAGTAATCTTTATATCAATGGAAAGTCTCTACAAGGATTGTCTGTATGTCTCTGTGTGTGTGTGTGTGTGTGTGTGTGTGTGTGTGTGTGTGTGTGTGTGTGTGTGTGTGGTGGGTTAACTGCAGGACTGCGGGTTAATCCCCACGTTGCAACATTGCTGCTGGTGCTGCTGCATTGCAGTGCTGTCAACCCAGTAAACAGTGCATTATACCTCAGTGAGGTGGGATAATGTAGAGTCTGAGAGGCATGAAAGTGCAAAGTGTGTGTGTGTGTGTGTGTGTTTATTTTTATTTTTTTCTCAAGCATACTGTATATCAGCGCCCTGAAACACTCAGCTTAGTTTGCAGAAGCTGCTTTAGTTTCTTTAGCTGATTCTGGAAAATAGCGAGGGATGGGGAAGGTGAAAATGTCCCTGCACTGGGATGCTCACATCCAGATCAGTCTGGTTGTAAAGGAAACCAGACACGATGTAATGACAGGCTGAGCTTGGTGGGAAGGGAAAGTTCATAGCAGGACAGTGTTTGTCAGAGTTTGTTACGAATTAGCACAGATCATTATTCCAGACCTTTAGAACATCTACAGTGCATTATATGCATTCATGGAGAATTGTATTTACAACACTGTGCAGAAGGTATTAGGGCATTCTATAAGAATCAATTGATATTCTGCTTATCCATTAGTTTAAAAGTCATTGGAATATGTAGTTCTACAATTATAGACTGTAGTCCGTCTGTTTCTCTACATCCTTTGCTAGTTCCTTTACTCTGTTCTCTGATGGTCAGGAGCCCCACAGAGCAGATACTATTTAGTTGGTGGATCATTCTCAGCACTACAGTGACACTGATGTGGTGACGGCGCGTTAGTCTGTGTTTTGGTGGTATGACTGGATCAGACACAGCAGTGCTGCTGGAGTATTAAAGCACTGTTCACTCACTGTCCACTTACAGTTACATAAATGGAACTGTAAATGTAGTAAAGTGTGTAAATGTAATAAAGTGGACAGCGAGTGAACAGTGCTTTAAAACTCCAGCAGCACTGCTGTGTCTGATCAACAATGTATAGTTGACCTTATTCGTATGGCGTTTGTTAACATATGTAGGTTCAATATTAAAAATGCCAGTATGGACGCTAATCAAACCAAGATGAAATGCAACAATGTATCATTTTCTGCTTTGATCTGGACTACAAGTCGTACATATATATGGTCGTATAAATATCCCCTCAAACTCACAATCCTCCAATTCCACATTCCTAACTACTGAGCCCACCTTAACCTCTTGTTGCATGATCAAACCTTGGGTCTTTCTTGGGACTTCAGAGTGTCAGTTCAGATGTCAAATAAATTAACTGACATTTTCAACAAAGATAAAGCAAATAAAGTAAATTTCTTGACCATCACCAAGCTAAGAGCCCACATTTAAGGACAAGATAGCAGAAAACTCCAAGTAAGACAAAACCTTTGCTGCCACGAAATCGCTGATGAGCTCAAGTGGCGTTAAACCCCACCAACCAATCACACTTGGCGAGCTATCAGTTCAAAATATTGGCTCTTAAAACCCAAATCTGTATGATAGCAAACCTGTTTACATTCTTTCAAGAAATGATCATCAATAACAGCCTGTTTTTTTAATCAGGAGACCCATGTTTCGGCCTTGCCTCCGAACACCTCTGAAGCATTTCATCAAATGCATAGATAGTCATTTGTTAAGCCTTCATGGTCTAATCTGCCCTCTTTCCCTTTCTTGAACGGAAAGCACACTCTCCTGGCTTTAGCGTCTTGTTTGCATAAGTCTAACCACCTGTCAATGAGACAAAGCCTTCAGCTTTTGTAGCAGACTAAATATTTCTCTTGGAGTGGAGGCCTGACCACTGGTAGTCTCCCCTCACTGCTGCTGCTTCCTTTTTCTGCAAGACCAAAGCAGAACGAGAGGTTATTTCAGGGGAATTGCACATTTAGCACATGCTAATGGCACAATAATTTTAGCAGCTGGCACCCAATGAAAGTTCCAGAATAAACGATGGGCACAGGGCCATTAAAAGAGCTGGCAGGGGAGTCTTTGGACTCTTGATTTTATCCGTAGCACAAAGTTTTGCCTTAATCAGCATTAAATCCCCTGCCCTGTATTTTCCATTGGGGCTTTGTGCAGTGCTGCTTAAGCGATTGTGCAGTAAAATAGAATACACACACTGAAACTATCTCAAATATAAAAATAAAGGTCACTATAACAACTGGGCCATAGGGAAGTAAATGTTAGGTCTTGTTCTCCCACACTTGTAGCTTTTAATGGCGTTTTTATTGAAAGCTATAATAAACGTACAATAATAAACCCCAAATAAGAAAAAGTTGGGGCAGTAATGAAATGCAGCTAAAAAATACAGTGTGTCTTACAGTAGGAACCCAGGATGATTCATGTTTTGTCTGGTCAACTTCATTTCTTGTAAACAAAAACATTACTTTTCCCTGAAACCTTTTGGCACCAAGGATGCCACATGGTTTAGTGTTTCAGGTGTCATTTTATTATCCTTCCTGCAAACACATTTTAAGATGTACCACAGTACGAGGTCGGCATTGTTCCTTTTTTTTTTCGTTTCAAAATTCTCCACACTTTCTCTCCTGAGGACAGGACCCTCTCTCCATACCCTCTTCTTCTTCCATGCCTTTGTAATGTGTGCAGCATGTGGTTTTGCATTGTCTTGTAGAAAAAATGCATGGACATCCCTGGATGTGATAAAGGTGGCATATGTTGCTCTAATTACATGTTTCTGATAATAGTCTTAATGGTCCAGAGCACAAATTAACCATTTCCTCTAAAAAAACAAGATCTAGAAGACTGACCACAATAAATGACTCTGAGTTTATAGAAGTTAATGCTTCTTCTGGACATTTATTTTACATTTTAACATTTGTTTACATGAGGCTTTCGTTTCTTGCACAGTAAAGTTTTAAGGGGCATTTGTGAATGTTACGCAATATTGTAGAGCTTGATAAAAGGTTGACAAAGTAATCTCTTGGCCGTGTGGGTTCTATCAGCTCTTGTTGAACAGCGGCTCTCGATGCAGTGCGGTGAGGGATCAGAGACCACAGGTGTTTTGTTTAGACTTGCACCCTTGCCTAAAATAAACAACTAAATATACACTAAGAATGGTGTAATGTTGCAATTGTAACAATACATCTGCTTCATCTGGAGCAGCAGGTATCTCACCTGGATGGCCAGAAACCTCCAAGAATTTGAAGGGGGACAGAAAAACCTGATTCGTTCCCACAAATCATTACAGCATTTAGCAGACCCAGAGCGGCAGATACAACTTTGTAAGTTACAGTGGAATAAATGGCGTATTAATGGCTTTGGTCAGAGTACCCATATGTGGATGGGTTCCCCATTTAAGCCCATTTCTCTTCAAGATGTCCTCTTTATGCCTTTCTCTTTTCACCTCTTAATCTGCTATTGACGGACCAACATGAAGATGCCAAATGCCAAGGCATAGTCTGGCAGAGAAATAATGTTGTTTTCCTGCATACATTGATAATGAAGTAATGCATAAGGCTGTATAAGCTTCTGTTTTCTGCTCAGAGTTCTAACTGACATATAGCCACATGCAACACCTTTGGTATGACTTAGAATACTAGCTGCCTTATTGTTGCCCAACTTCTGATCTCACGAAAGCTCTTGTGGCTAAATGGAAGTGAAACCCCACAATCATGGTAGATGGCTTTCCCAGAACAGGGATAGAGCAAAGAAGCACCAACTCCATATTAATGTCATGAATGTTGGAAATAGACATCTGAATGTGATATTCTGGCATCCGCAAATTTTTGGCCCTCAGCGGAAATCTTCAGATGCATGAGTTGCAAGCGCAAGCTAGAAATAACTTACACCTCATTTTAAAACCAAACCTACAGTAACACATTGCATTTAAAAACATGTTCTTCTCAAACCGCTCGTGTTGTTTTTGTTGCTCCCTTATGCCCGTTTTGTAACTCAAGAAATCCCTTCGGACGGCTGCTGAAGCATGCGTAGACAGACGCGAGACATTAACTGAGATGGGATTTGTGTGCTAAGCAGGATGGACTTTTCCACTTACACTGTGAGAAATAAGAGAAGAGTTCATGCTCATGGGGCAATGCTCTCATCTTATCTGCTAAGAGTGAGTTCCCATAGTAAAAACTAAAAATATACTGAATCTCTTTACATATCTTTACATATATAGTGCTTTTCACAATTGTCACAAAGTAGCGTCACAAAAAAGAACAACCCTAGACCTTAAGCGAGCATAGTTGGCGAAAACTCTTTCAGGAACAGAAGGAAGAAACGCTGAGGCTTAAGTGAGTAACTCCTCTCTCGCTGAGTGAGATTGGACAACAAGATTAAGTCCTTATTAGCCCTTGTTAAGCAAAAAAAATAAAAATAAAACAGCATCGTGTATCAGGTATCACTTGTTCAGTGTAGTATTTTGAAAGTATGAAATAGGAACGATGTATATACACAACCAATCGAACAAAGTGGGTTTGTTTTAACACCTAAAGTCTTAACAATTATAAGCATTTAAACATCTGTACTTTAACTCCGGACAATGTGGCTGTAAACGGCCGATCAACAAGTCACGTGTACTAGAGAATGTTTAAACTCGGTACGTTTTTTTAATGGACATTTTATGTGTAAGTTACTTGTGATTGTGTGTGAGTCTCCACCGCTTATTTGTAATAAGCTGTAAACGGCGTTCCTAAGTGTATGTGCCTGCCCTATTGTAGGTAGTACTCCTTCGTTTGTCACCCTACTATCTGAATATTTTTGCTTATGTAGAACTATATAAACTGGTTCACATTCGCTCGTTCCTGATTTCCCTTGTCGTTCACAAGTTTAAATCATTATGTTCAATCCCAAATCGAGTAAGCCTAGTGGAAAGGAAAAATTCCATCAAAGATGTGAGGAAAATACCTTGGGAGGACCAAGACTCAAAAAGGGACCCATCCTCCTTGGGTGATCTAAATGTTAACTGAAATAGTTTTGTATTAATAGTAGAATTGAGTAAATAATGACAGTTAAATAAATATTTTGTCACTCCAGGATATCGAGTCCTCGAAACAGGTTCAGGTTCAGAGGGCTGAAACAGGTATCAAAATATCAGCTCGGGGAGAAAAGAGAAAATGTAGTTACTTATTATTACATTACATTATATACTTATTGTTGGTTGTAATCGCAGAGCCTAGTAATAATCACAGATACTATAAAAAAGACTATGGTAATGTCCAGATAAATGTCCTGGTTCACATGATGTAAATATACGTGAATATACACTATAATAATATCCTTGTGTCATCTATACTAACAAACTTGCTATTTAAACTAATAGTAAACTGTCTTTTACCTTTTATTATTGCAGTACAGGGGTCTTGCTCTTCGCTGTAATTTATGTCGCAGTAACAGATTTGTCACAAAGTACCATAGCTTTATGCTCCTGTCACTAACTTTGATCTAGATAGCACAGGTGGAATCACATTATTTATCAGTAGCCAGTCTTGCCAGACTTCGCCAAAGCAATCCAGACTAGTGTTTATTAGCTAGTTAGGTAGCTTAGCACATAGCTAACTCTACAAATTCACTGACCAATTGGTGCTGTTTCAATGAGGCTGATTTTGAAATATGTTATTGTGGTGATACCTTGTGGGCAACTTGCGTTTTTTCCTAAACATCCATTTGTAAGCAGCAGTTTTAAGCTAGCTTGCACATTAGCTAGTTAGATAGCTTAGCACACTGGTCTAGTCCCTGAAACGTTCACCCTTTCCATCCTCTGCTATTTTACGCAAGAAAAGCTCACAAAATCAGGAGGGGTTGTGATGAGGTTTTTTAACAGTTCTATTAGCCAATACTGTGATATAACAAAAGGAAAACTAAAAGAACAAACACAAGGGAAAAAAATCACTACACATTTGCATTGAGTAACTAGCAGAGTTAATTTAATTTGATAAAAATGACTCACCTAGCAGTGGTGGTGTTTTTTGCATATCAGTAGGTCACACATCTACATTAAGATTATAATATTTAGTAGACGGCCGTATCCACAACGTTTAATAACTGATACATTTAGCAGACGCCCTTATCCAGAGCGACTTACAATTAATACAGTCTTACAATCCAAGCAATTGTGGGTTAAGGGCCTTGCTCAG
>JAYJMA010000002.1:92501-105806 GCA_036873895.1 Parotocinclus cabessadecuia
TATATATATATTCAGTATATATGTGCGTACGTATCGGTATACGTGCATACATATACACATATCGATATCTAAAATGCTTCAGTAAACTTTTTGGGTTTTTTTGAGAGACGGTGGACAATGAATGTCAGAGGAGAGCAGCCAAGCTTGAGAGACTGCGGTTGCATGAGATTAGAGGAGAGCTGATGATTGTTGGTCGTTTGGGGGGCGGCCACACTGAACTGAACTGATCCGAACTGCGGGGCAGAAACTGAAGCGTGCAGATAAACAAGCCCACTTTGCCCCCACTCCCACCCGCCGGCTCCTGGAGTAGCCCTCCTCACCCTTCCTCTGCTACAGGTGCTGCTTCCTCATATATGCAAAATAAGTATCTTTTTTCTCAGCAGGAGAGGGACGCCCTGATGACTCCCACACATCCCTGTTGTTTTAGTCTTTCTTTTGTTATTTTTGAACAATTTAAAAACGTGGGCAGAGGTCTTGGGGCAATATGAAGGGTCACCATGTCAATCTGAGCAACTGCTAAGTACACTTCACCTTCATGAACGATTGTTCAGTTATATCGACAATCGAGCTTCATCAGTTGATCAGTCACAGCGATCTTTTTTTTTTTTTTTTTTTTTTAGCCGTTTTGGTGGGCGACTAAGTATTTTTTTTTACCTTAACTGAAACAACGCGGTACTCGCTGCCACTGGAATACACACGCCTACAAACACAGACACACACAGTGCGTAAAGAACACAGCATTGGCTCGTACTGTTAATGGATACACTAACAGCATGAAGCGGTGTCCAGGCGCTACTCCTGTAGCCTGCTGTGCGTTGTTGACTTGTGCTTGTCACCTCCATACACATTCAAAGTGAACTACAGTACTTCCACTTCCACAGTGCGTTCATTCATGTAGATAAACAAGTGTTATCCTAGTTACTAAGGGAGTAGGGACTAGTGATCTGTCATTACTAAGACAGTATTGGGTGTAGAGAATAGACTTTTTTCCCCCCTCAATTTCCTTTATCAATTTTTCGGGGGTTGTTTAAACTGCATTGGAAATTACCGGCATTGCACTACTTCTTTGCAGTTTCTTGGCCTATTTGTCTGAATGCTGCAAGTCTTCTTGGTTAGGATTTTGTTTAGTGTAACGTATCTAGTGTCTCCTTGTAGTCGTACATAAGGATCGGCTTTAAAGACGTCGAACATTTTACGGCGTTTCGAGGCGATGCGACTTTCTGTGCGTGATTCACGGTTCCTGATGAATGCTTCCACGTTTTTGAGCTAAACAGCTGAAGAAGAACGTCCCATTCTTGTTGACTTTCAATCCTTTTAAGCCGGGCTTACGCTGTACACACCTGGCATAGCATTCATCTGCCGACTTTGTGTCGTTAAAACGTCACTCCCTCCGATACGACATTAGGAAACTGGTGATTTCTGGTCCAGGAGCGATTCAGCGCCAGTAGCTATCGATGAATTAAGCTGACGAATATCACGAGGTGACAATATTGCTTTCGTTGTACAGTGTAAGCCTGGTTTGTGCTCTTCACAAACTGTTACCTTTAGTTGTATGGAATTTCTGCCATGTGGCTCTCTGTTCTCGACTCTTTGCACGCAGAAAGCCCGTAGCGAATAAGGCTGGGTCCCTCTTTTGGTTCGCATCTGCGTTTTTTCTGAAGCAGGACTGTTTGCTGCACTTTGTTACCTGTTTAGAGGTTAATAGAAGAACATCAGGGCTTAATCTGCTACCAAACCCAAATAATCCCAGAGCCATGAAAAGTGCCTACAACATTGCAAGTTTTTTGTTTTTTTTTTGTTAGTTAGGTTTTTAAGCCTTATATTATCATCTATTATTATTATTATTATTGAGTAGAAAGTTCACAGAGGGCAACGAAAAAAAAAACTTATTACCCCCCTTTGCTACAACATGAAAAGGCGAACATTTCCAGTGTGAGTGAAACGGTGGAATGTTTACTCCTCTCAGCTTTTGATAAAGCTTCGCACACCTGTTGAGTTTGAGACCCGAATTACATACGTGATTGTGTTTAAGGTGCTGACATGAGAATATCTATATATCGGTAATATATAATAACTGCATGGTGCTTTCTAAGGAAAAAAAAAAAACAATAATAAAGCTCAAGAGGCCACCATATCGTTGACATGGGCGCATGGCAGAATCTTAGTAGAAGCTAAACTCTTAAACTCCAAACTACTTTAACCCCGCTAACCCTGAACCAGAGAGCGTAGGATAGAACACAGATGGGTTTTTAACTTTACAGGACTTTACCTCCCCCAAACCCCTCTTCGACTTTGCACGACGTTTTATAGAACACATTATGTGCCTTGCCTTTAGTTAAGAACAATAATACATGATTGAAATTGTAAATGATTTTTTTAATGTAAAGAGTCGTCGCTGAAAATAAGATGTAAAAAAAAGAAAAGATGCTGCATGTTTGCTTGTCATTATCTGATTAGGACTAAGGGAGTTACAGCAGATTGGAACAGGTAAGAATGGCTTCCTTTGCCCATTTTATTAACCTGGTAGTCGTCTTTCCATTGCATGAAAGTTTCATTGCTTTTGTTTTGGAGTTTCTCTCAGAAACTCAGCCCTCTCGCTCCTGTAGATGGTTAACACGTGATATGTATGTGCGCTTTGTTTCCAACCTCCCTTTATTTTTGATATTTCCTTATTCATAATGAATGTAGTGTATAGAGGAATATTCTGACAACAGACAACAGATGTGAACAAAACAGCCTGGAAAGAAAGATGACATAAGAAATCCAGATTAATATTAGCCATGTATGTTGGGTGAATTGGGCAATAGTGGGGTTTGTGGAAAAAAAAAAACTATAAAAAGTTACGAATTCTCATTGATCCTAACCGACCAAATGAAATAGGCAGACACTGACTTTCATTAGAATGTAATAGTTTATTTTTTTTTTTTTTTGCTTTTGATCACTGTGGTGTTATTAGAATTTTAGTAGTTAGTAGTAGTACTTAGAATTTCCTGTAACACATTTATCGAATTTTTCCAAATTGTCTTATTATTCAATGTATTAGCCAGATTCTGTCCACCTGTATGATGCTGACTGGCCAAATGGAAGCTTACACCTTAAAATTTACATTTGTTTGTTTGTTGTTTAATGACTCCTGTAGGCACAATTCTAACTAAATTTGTTTTAAGTTTTGGAGGAACATAACAATCAAATACCTGACTGTGAAAGTTAATTAATAGCCAGTAGTTGATCCCTGTCACACACATGTTCGGCTAATTTGTCTTTACAAGCTCCAGTTTCTTTCAAAGTGGCCATAACAGCAGTTAGCATGTTCCTGGTGTATAATTTTAAAAGCTTAATTTAAAAAGGCAAGCCATTCCCAGTAAAAGTGTACTATGAAATTTCGTAGTAAAACTGTGAATGGTTTAACAGTTTGAATGTGAACTTTCACTCTTTCATAATAAGGTTCTTAGGAATTTTGAACCTTATTATGCAAAAAATCGTTTTCATTTATTATTTAACAGAGCAGTTGGTGGGTCAGGGTTCTGCCCCAGTGAAGGACTGAATGTGGGCCAGCCCATGTTGTTCATACAGCATTTTATTTTTAACTCCCATTTCCAAATACAGCTACAGCCGATATAACTAACCTTTTAAACTTGAAATCTCTACCTAAGAGTCATCATGTATGGTTAAATCATATAAAGCAATACTCATTACAAACTGATTTCTTAATATTTAACCAATGGAATTTTTTACTATTTAAAGGTATAGTCAGCCATTTGGACTGAATTTGGACTGTATTTAGCTAAAGCTGGCTGTTTTGAAACTCATGATCCAAACAGATTGCAGCCTAAGAGGATAAATGTTTCTGCATTTTAAGAAAATGCACTGAAGCCAATCCCAGTGTACTATGAAATGTCATAGTGAAACTGCGAATTGTTTGCCAGTTTTAATGTGAACTGTTACACTTTGATAATAAGGTTCTTAGGAGTTCTGATGGTAATTTGGCCACTTAATGGTTTAAATTTCACAGTACATTTCAGTTCCTGTGCTTATATAACAACATATGACTGACTATTTCACTGTAAGCCATTTTATTGTAGGAAATTTACTGACATCAGGTTGTGGATAAATGGAATGGCTGAATGACTGGACACAAAACCATAGCATATGTAATGTTTAGCAATTCATGTTTCAAAATCTCTGCACTTCGTAGATTAGCCATGTCTGTGTAGTTTGTATTGTGCATGTCCTTTAAAAGTTGGTTTCTATAGGTACCTATTGATATAGCTCACCAAGATTGTTTAGTTTAATCTCCCGGATTGAATCTGGCAAGAAAGCCATTTTAGCTCAGTGCTGTTGTAGCATTGTTAGCATTTTTGGGATTTAGTGTTGCGACTAGCTTTACTGAAATATGGTTCAACAGGAAGGTTTTGACTATTAACTGCTTAAAAGTGAATAGTGTTTTACATTCCCTGTAGCACTTAATCTGTACTTACTTTAGCCATGACTGGCTAGTTAGTATGGATCAAGATATCTGTCCAATTTGAATAGGCTATCGATTGATATACCAATGGATATATGAGAGCGCTTCAAGCAATTAATTGTTAGCATTTTTAGCATCATTATTAGACCTTATTTCATATTTTCTTCTGAAAGGTCAGGACTGAATACCTGCTTGTGAATGCCATTTAGAAATATTCCTTATTATATATTATTATAATATTCCCTTTAGCACTTTTTTGCTTTTGTTTTCATCTCTAAATGCTACAGATTAGCCATAACTTTGTGATTAGCATGTTTCCTGTGTATACCGCTAACTGATCATTTTTAATAGGTACATAATGTTATAGAAGAAGAAAACCTTTTTTTTTTTATTAGAATAGCAATAGCTTTGTCATGTCAGCCCTATTTAGCTTCAAATATTAAAGTGTTGTGGAAACATTTTGGATGGAGTCTGCTAACTGATCAGGTTCTCCAGGACTCAATAACCAATTAATATTTACTAAGAAATCTTTCTATTTTCCTCTGTCTTGTAGTCATAATCTCTATGTTCTTCAGAATAGTCGAGAGGTCATGCTAACTGGCCAGTTTGAAAAGCGTATCTGGTGATGTACAAATGGATAATTACGTTTGTTTAGAACCAGCTTACCCCTAGCTTTTAGTCACTGTGCCACTGTCACCCTAGGCTTGATTCATTTGGGATTGGCCTTTTAAGATAATATAATCCTTTAAAGCTGATTTGAGACAATGCTCCATTGTAAAAAGCGCTATAGAAAGAAATCTGACTTTGTTGTTTTGGATAGGGTTATGTTTAGGTTGTGACTGAATACCTGGCTAATAGTCTTTCATGTTCCCTTCTGATCTTTTTTTACTGTACGTTCACATGCTAACTAATCAATTTAAATAGCTTCTGATTGGCCCGAACGTTAAATTCAACTTAAGATATTATATGCTATTACATCATAGCTTTTGTTTGGTGTTTGTAAATTTTGTAACTATTTGTAAATTTCCCAAAATGAGCTTCAGGGGGATTTTTTTTGTGATTGAATACTTGGTTATGAAATTGAAGAATCTTGATCATGTCCCTTCACGTTTCTTAAATACTCACATATTGTTTTTCGACTTGTTAGCATTGGAGAAGTGACTACAATGTGATAAAGTGGTTTATACACTACGACTTCTTTTCTGTGTCAGTCTGCCTAAACTCTCTCTCAAACGCCCATGAGTTTATGAGATTGTCATTCATGAGGGAGTTCTAGATCTTTTTCCATATATGCGATCTGAAACCCTTTCTTGACCTGTTTGGTAGTTTTCTTTTTAGGACTAAAGCATAGGAAAGATAATTATCTAGTGAGTGTTAAATAAGAATAAGATACAACAGGGTCGGTAAAGGCCATGTTATAGTTTGTGGTAGTTGTAGTACTGTTTTTGCAATGCACATTGCAGTGTTGGTAGCTATCGAGAATTGCTGTTAGATTATTTGTAGAAAGTAGAATGGGCAGAACGAGAGGTTTTGTTTACATGAAGCCCATGGTTATGGTCTTGGCGTTAATGGTTTATTAGGTCTGGCCTCGCCCTGGCAGGAGAGCAATGCTGCAACTACACATTTATTTCATTAAATCCATCTAATTACAAGTATTACAAAAGAGCTGCAAAAATGCAGCAGGAAACTTTCTTTATTATTTAACAGAGCAGTTGGTGGGTCAGGGTTCTGCCCCAGTGAAGGACTGAATGTGGGCCAGCCCATGTTGTTCATACAGCATTTTATTTTTAACTCCCATTTCCAAATACAGCTACAGCCGATATAACTAACCTTTTAAACTTGAAATCTCTACCTAAGAGTCATCATGTATGGTTAAATCATATAAAGCAATACTCATTACAAACTGATTTCTTAATATTTAACCAATGGAATTTTTTACTATTTAAAGGTACAGTCAGCCAGTTGGACTGAATTTAGCTAAAGCTGGCTGTTTTGAAACTCGTGATCCAAACATATTCCAGGATAAATGTTTCTGCATTTTAAGAAAATGCTTTGGAAACAGTCGATAGTCAGCACCATTCGGAGGGTTAATTAAAATAAAATATTTTTTACCAAACGTTACCATTAATGTTATTGCCCTATTCAAACATACAGTGAGTCATTTTGGCTGAACTGACCTAATGCCTGCTGCTTTAAAGCTTAAAGTCTAATACAGTATGCACCCTCCCATCCAGGCAAGAAGAGACAAGTGCCCCTAAATGGTCAGATCTTGGCACGCATAATTTGTTTTAACCCCTTATGCAAACCATGTATCAGCGACAGAACCCAGAGGTTTATTTTGTCTGAACATGCATTTTATTGACAGCTATTAGAACTGTGAATCAAAAAACTTTTAAAATCGCTGACTGCGCATTCAATTGAACCTCACATATTCTCAATCCAGTAGTTCAAATACCCGGGCAGATTCAGATTGCCCACCACCTGTCCTGTGAATATTTGCACTGCTCCACACTCACCTCTCTGAAGTCGTTGGCCCCGAGGCCAGGGCGTCGCCACCGAGTAACTAAACACCAGCATGGAGAGCCTATAGAGAAGTTTCAGAGTGAGCCATCTGCTTCTTTTCCTTTATTGCGAGCTCAAACACAAACTCTTCACATATTTGTTGTCACCCCTGTTTGTCACATTTGTCGTTTGTAAAGTGGCCACAGGTGAGGGACAAACTTTTACCATTTTGATCATGTATTAGAGGTAGCTGGTGCATGTAAAATCATGCTATTTTATTTCCCATGACTAATATTTTTGCAGAACTCTTAAATTATTAGTAGCGCATTGTTACATTTTGAACACATTGGCTTGTGTATAAACGCTTAGCGTATGTATCTCGTACAATAAGGAATGAGGCTAAATGTACAGAAAACTGTTTTTGTTTAAGAAACTATATGTTCGTGTTTGTGTCTTTGGGTTTTAGTTAACATAAGCTTGTGGCAAATCCACAGAAAAAAAACATGCGTGTTTCTTTTAACTAGTAGACGCCACAGTCAGGCGCTTGGACTTGGAATTGTGGGCTTGTGTGGACTTTAGCCTCACTTGCTGCCATTTTAAAGTAAGCCTCGGTTTATCTTCGAGGGGGTATGCAAATTCCATCACCCTTTTCTCCTCTGTAATTCTTTTAGAAAGTTCTGCACTTCTTTAGTATTCACTATTGCAATGAAACACTTTTTCTCCCTTCTTCCCTTCCAGTTGAAAGATTGCACTAGATAACTCGCTATGATATTTTGTCTAAGGTTTTTTAAAAGGTGTACCTAGAAATAGTTTGGTTCGATGATGCATTGTGATGGATTGTAGGCGAGAATAGTATTGAGAACGAGAGAAAGAGTTTTAATAGCTGCGTTAATGACATCACTTCATTTAATTTATCCTAGTTTCGAAATAGAGAGGTCATCCATATTGAATTTTCCACCTTACAGGACTACTCCAGCATAACTAACTCAATCTTTAAACAGCTTCCTCAGGAATGTTCACATTTTCTCCCAAAACTGACATAAAAACCTGAAGATCAGTTTACTTTAGACTCACTGCTAATGGCAATGGGCAGTTGATGAATCAACTCAAAAAAACAAATGTGGCTCTGTAAATATCTGGCTATATAATCAGGATTCAAGTTTGTTTCAGTGAGGGGAAAAAAACATTGTGTTCTATATTTGAATAATTTTCGTATTTTTTGAATACTTCAAACATATTACGTTGATTCATATTCATTTCCAGTTCATTTCAATTCAAGTATCATACAGGTCGTCTTGGAATCCAAAAATAAACATACATTCAGTAGATACCGTATTTAGAATTTTATGTTTGAATTTTCAGTCGAAACGATGCTCTCCTTTAGCTCTTTGACGTCTGAGCAGCAGCAGCAATGGTTTTTTTTTTAACTTTCAATACATTATTCAAGAAATTTATATCTTGTAAAAAATTCTTTGTGTTTATGATTTTGTTCAACTGTAGGTTAATGTAAGTATTTTAATCATGTTTAAAGTAGGCTGAGCTTCATATAGAGTGAACTGCTCGATTTATACTATATTCAAGTTATCGATAGGTTTATCAGAACCTTCATCGTAAATCAGGGAGCACCTGTATTATTATAGCGCCTACATTGCATAGAAATTGTAAAAATAGTTCATTTGCCATAGCATACACTTAACAAAATAGTGACCCATTTTTAAATTATTTTGTGTCATACAGATTCTTTTTAAAGCGATAGTCGATGACTTTTTTTTCTTAAAAGCATAGCAAAATGAAAGTTCTTTATTAGTCGGTTATCTACCAAATCGTCTTCTAATGTAGTCTTACCCAACTTTCAATGAAGCGAAGCTTTTCCTTTTTGGTGATATTTGATCTTTGCCACATAACTACATAATGAACAGCACATTGTTCCCTCTGATAAATTAGTCCCTTCTGTGGATGTACACAGAATTGTTTTTAATTATTTGATTTCACAGTCATTTAAACTGAGGAATTCATGTTGACTGATTGCCCCAACATCTACCCATTGATATCCATTATAAGTGACTTTCAAATACAGTCGAACCCATTTATGTAACATTCCAATTTTGCCCCACACAATTCACAGATGAAAATAGTCTTCACCTCTGTGTGATGCTGAGGTTATTAAAATAAGCTGGGTTTTGAATATTCAGGAACCAGATGAGGATTTAATTAAAACATTAAATATTGCTCTCTCTCTCTATCTATTCTTTATCCAAATAGGGATAATGGAGTACGACTGTATACAGGTTTTACTGTTATTCAGTTACATTCAGCACAGGAAGCGGTGCGGTTTGTGCCAATAACTGTTGAAATACTCCTTGAATAATCAGTAACAATCAGCAGGCTGTGCATGAATTGATGTGATTAGCAGCAGCAGTCGAGCTCCACTCTGATCAGAGTGCCTTTTCTTTCATAGTTCAGTATTGAATGTCTGGATGGTTGATCTCATGTGACCTGTGTTTGGAGGTTGAGATTAGTACTGTATTATATTCATAGTATGCATAATTATGCACGGGCGAGTAGGGGAAAGTGTTGGCACTTTTAAAGTGAGTCTAATAGGCATGAAATGCCTCGTTCTATCCCACTTTTGGTGACCGTGATGATTTCTCAGATTCGAAGCGTCACGGCCTGTGGTTCAGTAAGGTGACATGGCAAGTCTCGGCTGATAGGGTTCGTTTTTTTGTACTTGCGCCTGGTGGGACTTGTGAAACAGCAAATCTCTGCACTCTTTGTATTCTTTCCTTGTGTGTAAGGGCTGGAATCAATTCAGGTCAGAAACTCCTCCATTAAGCTCCGCCCCCCCATGCATGATTCAAAAGCTGTGTTCGAAACGGAAACTTTGTATATGCTACATACCATTGCTCATATAGTAATATTCAGTGTAGTGTTCACTGAGCAGTTCATACCTTCGATTAATCTTAGTTCAGGTTTTTTAAAACAGATTGATCATGATTACGGTTAAGGCGTTAAAAACGGAATCATGATGAAATAAAATAATAAAAAAGACTCCTCCATAGTCAAAGAATGAGGACAGAATGCAAATAGTATCTTAGCATATTGCATATTACCATATTTTTCCAAATATATGCTGTTTGTGCAGATTAGTCGTCACACAGGAATGACTGGCAGCATCGAAGGGATAATAAGTATCTGCTTGCATAAGCCCACTCACGACCCACTCATGACCCTGACCAGGGATAAAACGTGGGGGAAAACAAGTTTGAATGCTTTCTGGACAGATTAGGTGTCACAAAGGGAGGGAAGGGAGGTTCCTACTGCACTGTACATTCTGTATATAACGTTTTTTGTTCTTTGCTATTGTGAAAAAAGTATTAAGTATTATACTAACTGGGATTGGTATTTGATTCTTAATCATTTCAAAACAGATCGGCCTATAAACACATTTTTCATGATGTATACTGCTGGGTGGATGTAGTATGAGTAGTATACAAAGTATTCCATTTCGAACACAATCAGTCACTTTGCTGCACAATTATTATTTCTATTAGAGCTATGGGAAAGTGAGTGTGAACGTCCTGGGATAAACTGCTCTATAACACCTGCTCATCATCAAAGTGATCAGTGCTCAGAGAAACTGATCGAAGGGTTAATGGTTCAAGTCTGTTTGGTCCTTGAGCAAGACCTTAACCGTATCAGTAGCTCTGTGCTCGTAACAAGCTGCCATATGTGAAGAATCACTAGCATTAGGAGGATGTTTCCACTGTTTAGACTCTTGAAAACCAAACGTGTTTAGGCCGATTTGCTTTACGAAGCCAAGCCCCAAGCATTCATGCATTCAAAACTCCTCCTTATTGGCTGATTTGTAGATTACAGAGTACAGTATTTTCAACCGTGTGGTCAAAGCACATAATAAGATAAACTGATGGACCCAATAAGTGACCTTTTTTTACAATATAAAATAATGTGTAAAAGCATTAGATCCTGCTGTTAAAAGGAATTAGGAGTTTCAATGAGAAAGAGGTTTGCTTCTGCGAGTAATGATGCCCTCAGGTCTTAAAAAGGCATAATAAACAAGAAAGCATAATGCATTTGGACGATGCACATCCACCCATGTTTGATACATGATGTCACCAAGCGTCAGTACACTCCTAGTATTTTGTATTTTATATATCTGAGTTTGAAATACTTTATACTACAAAGGAGGTTTAATGGAATTGAACATAAAGCATCCCGTGCCTGGGTTCAAATGAGGGAGAGGTGGTTCAGTGGTTAAGGCTCTGAACTACTAAAATCTGAAGTAATCAAGTAAGACAAGTCACTGTTTCAGTTTGAACTCTACGCCCCCTGTGTATTCGAATTATTCTGCAGTTTATCCCAGGTGTATCCAAGCTCCAGCTGCATTTAGGAGAGCTAGGGTTGGCTTTGGCATTCTTTTAAACTGATCAATTAGCATTTTTAAGGACGACGTTTTCTTATGCAAACCATCAGAAGCTTGATAGCGTACGACCGTGCTCATTGTACCTCTTCATTGAATTCAGCCCGTGTCTGTCGTACCGAGACATTCTCAGAGAAACCAGCAGCTGAAAGCAAAAGTATTTACATGTGAATAGGAGTAGATACCAAAAAAACCACCCTTAACGAGCAGTGCCTGATCGATTCCTGCTTTGTTTTACCCCCCTCAGTTCTTACCCCCCAAGTTTGTTTCACTTGTTCCTTTATTTTGTAATGCTCTGTTTGCACCTGGGTAAAAACAGCACTGTGTACTAGAGTTCATTCTTCTCTATTTGTAATGAATACCAGCTCACAGCAGGTTCGACCTTCTTTTGAATGATCAACATTGCAGTGGGTTGATCCAAAGCTGGCAAGACTTTCATGGCATGCTTCAGAATTGAGTAGTTAGTGCCCTTTTCTGAGCGTGTGCAGCACCCTGCTGACGATTACATAGTGAAACACAGTTCTTTCTTTATTAGTTAGCTCGACCAAGCAAGTGGAAGCCAGCAACGACCACGCTGAGTGTAAATAGTACACAATGCTATTTTCCCCCAAGTGCAATTTCTCTTCATTTCGCTCTGACCGTTTGTGTGGCTCTGTGTACTGTTCAGAGAGTCAGATTTACCCAAGCCTCTTAAAAAACACATCGACTGGTGCAATACACACACCTCGACCAGTCTTAAAGAATGTGAGCTATTTTTTTTTCTTCTTTTGCCAATGCTACATGTGTTGGAAAGGGCTGAAGGCTTGTGTAAGCCTGGCATCAGAGAGGGGATCCGGGGCACCTGCTAGTCAGCAAATCTCTGTTCAAAGGTGTGAAAGCCATGCAAACGCTTAGCAAATTATGCAATCCTTTTTGATAACGCTACCAACTCTGAAATGCCAAAAGACTCTGAAGTGCTGCCTGCCCTGCTAACGGCACGCGGCTCAGAGACAACTCAGTACATCAGTACAAACGCACGACGTTGGTTCATCCTGCCCGTGACCAGTAATACGACTTTTGGTTCACTTGACTTTGTTTCGTTCGGTCATGATATTATTGAGTTTCATTTCCTCTGTATAACATTTTCTTGATTTATAGAGCATGCTGTTTCTTCTCTGTTCAGATTTTGAAGCGACAGTGAAGCAAAATGTTTCTCAGAGAACATTCTGATGCAGTGTTAAATTTTAAGGGTTTTTATTGTGTTTTTTTTTGTTTTTTGTTTTTTCGTTGTTGTTGATGTTGTTGTTTTCTTTCCTCTCATTATTCTTTGCAAATATTACCATGGTAGTTATGCATTAACCGCTTGCTTGCTGCACAGACACACACTTTACACCAGAGAAAGAGCATGTGGATAGTTAGTTCAAAACCAGAGTAACGCCAAATTTTTTGGCAGCTTCAGATTTTTTTCTCCTGTTTACTTTTACTTTTGGAACTCTATGACAAAATTGCAAAGCCGGTAATCACCAGGGTTTTTTTTTTCTGATTTACAAATATAAGTACGTTTCCCATGCTCTGAATCTGGTGTGAGGGGAAATTTACAGCTTTGACAATATTTCATTATAATTGTATTTCGCCATCGCTGTTTGCAATTGCTCATGAATACAGTACTGGAAGTGATTGTTTCTCTATGCAAAAAAATATAAAAATTAATAAACAAAGCTATGCTACAACTGAGACAAACTGAGTGTGTCTGCTTTCCGTCATCTTATGTGAGGTTGGGAGTTTGTCCAATGTGTGTGTGTGTGTGTGTGTGTGTGTGTGTGTGTGTGTGTGTGTGTGTGTCTGTGTGTTTAATTTCTGTCTGTGTTGCACTAATCTATGTAGACCTAATCTTCTTTTGTGTCACTACAAACGTTTTGTA
>JAYJMA010000002.1:105906-121122 GCA_036873895.1 Parotocinclus cabessadecuia
GGCGACTTATGGCTTATTTTTCTCTCACGTTCTTTTGTCCGATTAAGTGGAATTTTGGTTCAAATAAGCTAATAACATTAAACGTATATAATAGGATTTGTTTCGGTACTTTAGGATTCGGTCCGAATAAGCGGCTGGTCCCATTAACTGATGGTCCAATTTACCAGATTCGACTAGTCCTGATATAACCTTGTGTGTGTTACTGAAATGGCCACCGAAGCCAATAACAATGTTAAAGAAATAAAATAAACAAACACACGGTGATGGTCAAATGTTTCTGTTTTAGGGGAATCATGTGGCAGTGGGAACACACAAGGGATTTGTACAGATCTGGGACGCAGCAGCTGGGAAGAAACTACTGGCACTGGAGGGACACACGGCTCGAGTCGGTAAGAAATTGGGGGACTGTGGTGGCTTAAATGTGGTGGTCTTGATACTAGATTGGACCAGACTGTCCAGGGTTCAAATCCCACATGTGCAAAGGTACTGACTGTTGGACCCTTGAGCCAAGCCTTGACTCACAGTAGCTTGCATTGTAAAACTGGATTTTGCATCGACTAAATGTAAAAGTAAATATTTTAGACAGAATGTTGGGGAGACACAAATGGGTTTTATAGGCTGAATCACGATCAGTGACATTTACAATGATTGTTTTTCATACTTGTTTGAAGTCTGATTTGCAACTGAACATGGCAGCCATTTAATTTCTCTACTAATATTTTACTTGGTATTAAAAACAATAAGTTTCATAATTGAAACCAAGACCATGTGTTAGGGTAGGGCATCGAAACCTGGTGCCAGCAATCCAAAACTGAATATTCTTTGATCGATGATATGTTATGTTCACATAACACGTGTACTTTCTCAACTGTCGCACAGCTGTTTCTTCTAAGCACTGTACAAAATAAATAAACATGGCCTTGTTATCCATGGGCTAAAAAGCAAATGGAGCCATTCGGAACGTTTCGCAACTGTATCTCTTGTTTCCTTTACCTCGCTGACTATCAGGTGCACTGGCGTGGAACGCTGATCAGCTGTCCTCAGGTAGTCGGGACAGGATGATCCTGCAGAGGGACATCAGGACGCCACCACTGCAGTCCGAGCGCAGGCTGCAGGGTCACAGACAGGAAGTGTGCGGCCTCAAGTGGAGCACCGACCACCAGCTGCTCGCCTCAGGAGGAAACGACAACAAGGTAAAGACTGCAGCACTGCTGCCATGATGTCGTGTGCTTATACAATCAAAGCTTGTGCCTGGATATGGGTCAGATAATAAATAGTTAGGCAATGGGAGCCCAGGGGATGACCAGCCTCCCTGAATTCAGACATGGGAATCCCTGGTCACTGATTTTGGTAGGCCTACAAATATCAATCTCACTAACAGATGTACGGTGAGCTTATACACTGCTCACAAAAATGAGGTGATGTTTTAAAATGAATATGAAGAGGATCCCAAAAGAACTACTGGACAATCTGATCCTGCCCATGCCCCATCACTGTCAGTGTGTTTTGACAGCCTTGGTGACCATACACTCTACTGAACAGTCAATGTGGGGGCACTCTGGTCCAGTTTAAAATGCTTCTGTTCACCTTCATGATTATATCACTTACTACTCAATCATCATCATTGAGTTTCCATCTCATTTGCGTAACTTTCTTTGGCTTTTCATTTGCTTTTCCGATGATCTTGTTTAATGAAATAAGATGAAATGCTTCTTTTTGTAATTTTTGTGAGCAGTGTATCGAGTTGCTCACATAACCAGCTGATTAACTACTGAAACCCATTACCCACTCAGATGCATTTTATACTGAGCATGCTCAGTCTATGAACGGTTTTCCTGTCTCCCCTTTAAGCTATTGGTGTGGAATCACTCCAGCGTGGCACCTGTTCAGCAGTACACAGAGCATTTAGCAGCAGTGAAGGCCATCGCCTGGTCTCCTCACCAACACGGCCTCCTGGCGTCCGGAGGAGGCACGGCCGACCGCTGCATTCGCTTCTGGAACACTCTCACGGCACAGCCACTACAGTGCATCGACACTGGCTCACAGGTCTGCAACCTGGCCTGGTCCAAACACACCAACGAGCTGGTAAGACACCGTTCTCATTCAAATCATTCTCATCACCTACCGTCATGCCTTTTTCCAGGGGTCTTTCTCAATCTACATTCTTGTCTGTATTTGTAAAATGTCAGTAACAACCGCAGTCCTGGTCAAAATTTAAAATCAAATCAAAATTTATTTATATAGCACTTTTTATAATGGAGCATTGTCTCAAAGCAGCTTTACAATCTTATATTATCTTAAAAGGCCAATCCCAAGTTGAGCTTCAAGGAAAAACTCCCTGAATGTAGAAGGAAGAAACCTTGGGAGGACCAAGATTCAAAAAGGGACCCGCCCTCCATGGGTGGCCTAGATGTTAATTGGGTAAATACTTAAAAGTATATTAAAGTGATAGTAAAATTTAAGTAAGTAATAAAATTGAAATCAATATTAAAATTTAAGTTGGTAATAAACTAAGTAACAAAATAGATTTAAAAACAAAATGGATTCGTTCAAAAGTCCAAATGCCTGGATGTGTTATGCATTAGAGGGGTGGGTGTGTTTACTTGGAACATATATCCCAGAATGCATTTTGCAGAATACATGCTCCCCATCCTGAGGAGCTGGTATTGCCAACGTCTTGCTCAAAAGGAAAAACCAAGTAGTGCGGCCGGCCAAGTCCACACTACAAAGCCATAGTCTTAAACCCACCATTTAAATTACCCATGTGGTCCATTTTACTGCCACTAATATAAACGAATTCTCAAATAGAAATGTCATCTGCATATTTCTTACGATCCACACACACACTTCGCATCCGGTGGAGCACAGCTGCAGTGCCGGTACATATCTGTGCTGTAACATGGTTCTCGCGTTATAAATAAAACCACCTGACTTTAGACTATTTGAAATTGAGCTTTTCAGAAGTTTGTGAGCTTCTTATTCTCTCTCACATTGTCATTTTTATACGTCTCATCAACTGGTTATCAGGTGAGACGTGGATAGGTGGTGTCTCATTATTTTTGCTCTGTAATTATTTGCAGGTCAGCACACATGGATACTCTCAGAATCAGATCCTGGTGTGGAAATATCCATCTCTAACACAGATCGCCAAACTAACAGGCCACTCCTACAGAGTGCTTTATCTGGTGAGTGTTACAATTCCAGCATGGCTTTCTTTCATCTCATTATCGTCATTACAAAAACAACACGTTGTTTCTTGCTAAATCTGTTTATGCATTTACATCAATAGTAACAGGACCAACATGATTATCAGACTTAGGCTTCTCTTATCTTGGTCAGATTATCTTGGAATTCTTTATAGACGTGTGCCTGTAAAGATTGTCTGTGACTCATAGAAGTTCAGAGCACACAAGCTGCAATTCTATTTGTGTTCCTTGAATTTCATGTAATAAAAAAATCAATGATTGGAATCTCAGCTGAATAGTCTCCTCAACTCTATTGGCTCCTGGCACCTTTCCATCAATACCTTAATCACATTCACTGCTATACTGCTCACAAAACTGAGGGGACGTTTCGAAATTAATATGAAGAAATTTAAAAAACAAGCATTTGATTGTATTTCATTAAACAGGATTACAGAAAAGGCAAATGAAGTCATTTGATTAAGCAAATAAGATGCAGACTTAATTATGACTGAGTAGTAAGTGATATATTCGTGAGTGCGAACAGATACATGTTAAACTAGATAAGAGTGCCCCCACATTGACTGTTCCGTAGGGTGTATGGTCAACAAAGGCTGCTAGAACATACTGACCGTGATGGAGCATGAACCGGATCAGATTATCTCGCAGTTCTAGTGGGATCCTCTTCATATTAATTTTGAAACAAGTGCATTATAGCCTGTATCACAAGCAGTTGTGTGAAGCCATGCTTGAGTCCCTTTGTGCTTCAAGCTTTTGTTCACTAAGCACTGGTTGTTTGCCATCTGTCAGGCCAAGCCAAACGTTATGCTTTTGTGCTCAGAAAGGTTGGCAGGCATCACTGACACATAGCCTTGTAACCCATCTGCCTCCATGGGATCATGTGAACTGTTATTTTATTCCTAGTGCAGAAATCACAGACATGGCATGCTAACGTTTTTCCTCATAGCCTCACAATTACGTGAATACTATCCCAGAGTGAGAGGGTCATTAGAATAAATATATTATCCAACACAGTGAAATGGAAGCTATGGTGACTAATAAATAATTAGCACTAATACAGACGTAGTTTGGGTTTCACACAAGAGATGCATCACATAAGAGCCGTTTCTAATGCGCATGTAGTTGTGTTCAGTTGCAGGCACACAAGCATCGTGGATCATGATCCAATCTAAAAAAAAAAAGAAAGTAGTATCTCTGAAAAGGTCACCCACCTCTAAGCTTAGCTACAGACTGATGTTTGTTCTCTTGTTGTAGGCGATGTCTCCAGATGGAGAAGCCATTGTGACTGGTGCAGGCGATGAAACACTACGCTTCTGGAATGTGTTCAGCAAAACTCGATCCACAAAGGTAACAAATACACCAGTTACAGTAAGCTAGTTATTGGAGAGCTGTTATTAATGTTGAGGGACTTGCAGTACTGTGCAAAAGTATTAGGCCACCATTAGATTAGTTATATTGTTTTTAGTAATTATGTAATGACTATATATAATTTCTTTAGTCCACTGCTCACATACATTAGGGGATTTTTCATTTTGAAATATACCTGTATTTTTAGAAGCAGAATATATTTTAGAATTAATCCAGATTGTATTCAGTATTTCAGTATTGATGGAAAGAAAATCAAATATGAGACAGTGGTAAGTATACTGCTCACAAACATATCCCCTAATTTGAGCAGTGTATTTAGTGTAACCTCTGCTTAATATGCAAGAAGAAAGACAAGCATTCGTAAACTCTTCTACAGTCTGAATAACCTTGATTGGAAATGGTCTTTCAGGAAGGGTAGCAGCCAAGAAACCACTTTTCTGGAAGGGGAAAAATGATAAAGCCTTCAAAGAATGGAATGAAGATCAGTTTATTATGGAATGATGAATTAGTTTGAAATTTCTGGGTTTTAATTTTAGTCGTCATACCTTTTTATAAATACAACTGATCTAATTGAGACCTTTGTACAGTACTGTATATGAAATTTTGCTTAGCTAAACTTTCCATCATTGCTTTTCAGTAACAGTATAATATAATGAGAATTAGAATGTCTGTACACTGCTCACAAAAATATGGGGACATTTCATTATGGAGGAATCATTTTAAAGTAGCCCCTCATTTTTGTGAGCAGTATATTTATTTAATGTAAAAAATAGCAATTAGCAAGGTGACATCAATACTAGTCATACACGTTCATACTGAGTTAATTTCGAGCTACCCATTTACCATAACAGACGACTTTGGAATGTGGGAGGAAACTGGAGTACTGCAAGTAAACCCTCAGCCACAAGGAGGCCATGCATACTTTTCACAGGCAGAGTTCAGAATGGAACCTCGCAGCTCTAGAGGCTTGTGTTCATGTATCTGCCTGTGATCCTCATACATTCCTAATATGTTTGGTAAAATGGTGTCTCTAAAGTGTCCCTGATTTAGGGTGGGTGCTGCCAGGTGACATGGTGTGAGTGAGAAACCGCATTAACACTGTTTTTTTTTCTGTTTGCTTGCAGGAGTCTGTGTCTGTATTAAACCTGTTCACACGGATAAGGTAAAACGTCAGGAGGACTACAGACCCGTGTACAGCTGCCGGGCTACGTCTGTTCCTTATGGACTGTTCATGGACGAATCGTTGCAGTTCCTGCAGGACGACGCTGTTAATCTTTTGTTTGGACTTGCCACTGCACTGCCCTTCGCGTTTCTGATTTCAGTGTCGTCCTGGATGTTTCGTTATGTTTGTACAGTCGAGTTATTTTTATGTTACCATTAAGTGTAATTATTGTAATGGTCGAAGTCCAAGCCTTAAGTCAGACGTTACTCTAACCATGTTATCGATAAAAGGTGCAGCAGAGAACCAGACAGCAGAGGGGTGGAATAGCTTACGCATTAGTAGTTAATTCATTTATTGCATTAAAAAAAAGGACTATCTGTACATGTATTTAAAAATCATGTCTGTACAGCAGCTACTGTTCATATAAAAGATACCACAATTAAACAGCTTTGCTAAAGATCATGTAATACAAAACAGCCTAAACACAGAACGATTTGAGCTGGTTTCAACTGCACCAAACCATTCACCTCATTTAAGACTGGTTTCTTAAATCATCAATGAAACACTGAAACCTGTCAGATCCAGAAATCCACAAGTCAACATTTAAATCATCTTAGTGGCCAGCTTCCACCTCTGGAGCCACTGCTGGAACGTCAGCCCATCCTGCTGCAGCTCTGGTAGAGCAAACTGCCCCGGCTGCTCCCACCTACAGAAAGGAGTCATTTAAGCAGCTAATTGTCCGTGTTTGGAGATACTTCATAACAGTTCAATGAGCTCTGTGGGATTTTTACATGATGTGATATCAGAAATGGGTGTGATGGAGTCTCACCAGTGTGTGATTGCAATGCTGACTTGGTCAGCATAGGTCAGAGCTTTGGAGCACTTCTGTGTGAGTTCGTGCACACGAGGGAGCAGCGTCTGGAACAACTCGGCATCCTCCGATTTCATACGCTCCAGCAGAACTACAACACACACACACACACAAACAATTAATTTAGTTCTGTGCAGGAGCTCTTCATCCTTGTCAGTACTTAAACTTAATATAATAATTGCTGTAGTGAATGGAAATGAATTCGATATGATTGTTAAAAAAAAAATCCAGCCAAATCTATTCACGTTAACTGTCATGTACTGATTTGGTGTAAATACAGGTAGACAAACAGGTTTATTTATATAGTGCTTTTTACCACTACCTTTCTCTAAGTAAGCAAGTCTAGGGTGTCATGGCACTTAAAAAAACTCCCAAATTTTATAAGGGTGAAACCTTCGGAGGACCAAGACCCAAAGGCACCAAGCCCCTTTGGGCAGTAATGCGTTAAAATAAAAATAGAGAATAAATAGAGATAAAAATCAAAAACACATTTAGAAGAAATATGATAAATAGACTGTAAAAGCAAGCTCAAAAAATATGATCCTACAATCACAGGTGCTCCTCAGATTAAGACAGTTCAGTTGAGGACATTTCAAACATTTAGAATCAGATAATAAACATTTCAGCAAAAAAGGGGGGATTTTTAAGTATGGGAAAATTCATTTAAGTATCCCCTAATTTGTAAATAAATGTATAAATTATGAGCAGTATATTCAGAAACAGATTTTTTTTGTTGATGTTTTTTTGACTTTTAATGTATTATTGCCTTATATATTCAACATTTAAAAAAATAAGATGTGTTAATGTTTAGGTTAAGGGTTTAAGCATGTTATTCTATGACGTGTACAGTATATAAACTCTTTACAATACATTCAACTTACGATAGATTTGTCCAAATGTAAGCTAATCGTAAATCAAGGAGCACCTACATTATGATAAGAATATAACTTTAGTAAAGCATAGCTTCTGGATTTGTTTCAGACCTTCATGTGCGCACAGTTCTGACAAAAGCTGACAAGCTACACCAAAGACTTGTTTGTTTTTCTTATAAATAAAAACGAGAACTGTCAGCTAATTAAAATACTTGACTCTGGTCATTACACAGAGTATAAAAGCTGTTCTCTTGTCCAAATTATATTGAATGCTAATTAGGAAACTGTCAGAAGTACCTCCACTTTCCTTTGATTCATTGAACAGTAAAACGGACTTTGTCATTCTAAATGCACTTGACTAGCGTATAACAATCTCTCACATATTCCTGCAAACCAATTATTCTTGGAAAAGTAGTGGTTGAGGGCCTTGCTGAAAGGCTGAACAGTGGCAGCTAGGTAAAGCTGGGGTTCAAAAGGCCAAACTTTTGAAGCTCACAAAATGCACTTTAAAATGAAATAACACCAGATTAATCTTAAAGGCTGTGTTTTGCGTGTGTTTGCACCTCACCCTGTTGATTGGGAGCAGGAAGCAGCGCTGTTCTTCTTTGTATATCCTCTAGAGAGTCGCGGTGCAGCTGGAGGAGACGACGAAGGAAACGCAGCTGCAGGTTCTGAAATGCAGCCTGAGAGCTCAGTTCCTCTGCAGCCTGGATTGCACACAGCAGAAAACTTATTTAAGATAAATTAGAAGAGGCAATCCTACGTGGCTTACAAAAAGTAGGGCACATTTGATTAAGGGATATTTCATTTTAAAGTATCTTTTCATTTTGTATTACATATTAAACTGCAGTGAAAGGTACAACTTCCCTCACAGTTTAGCATTCTATTGTTTGTTTATTTATTTAGCTTATTTTCCCTCACTATCGGCAGTGGTGACCAATTTAGTGACACACACACACACACACACACACACACACACACACACACACACACACACACACACACACACACACACACACACACATCTATAGACAGTTATCTCAAGACTAGTCACATATATACACTAAAGTTAATGCCAATTTAGAGTAATCTATTAACCAGGCATGCATGTCTTTGGAATGTGGGAGGAAACCGGAGTAAACCCAGGCAGACAACAAACACCATGCAGACTCCACACAGAAAGGACCAAGGTCACTCCACGTTGGGACTGTACCCAGGACCTTCTTCCTGTGAGGCGGCGGTGCTAGCCACCGAGCCATTCTAAGAATCAAAAGAAAAGGAGGTGCTCTGTGAGAGCAGGACAAATGTTAGGCCATCACTGCAGCGGGTTCGAGTCCCAGTGGTATCCACGGAATGCAAGATGGGCAAGGTTGGGGATTACCAACCTAGAAATGCAAGAGCGACTCGTACCAAGCACGGTTCAGGGTACACAAAGTTCTGAGAAAGACTCCAGTGTTCCTCACAATACGGGAGTATCATAGCCAGGGTTAATGTGAGATTCCAGAATCGTTCCACATGAATGTTCTTCTGAATGAATTCATCAGGATGACTCCACTGCACAGACTTCAATTGGATGCAGTTGAATAATAATGGCATTCCATTTCAGTTCTGAAATGTGACGTCATCAGGACTTTACCCACATTACGGAAGAACCAAAACGAAAACGTTTGACCGAAACCAAACATTCAGACGAATACTGTATTTCACAATCCCTCATTAACGGTTTTTCATTCTAAAGCAAATGACTGCTGCATTTACAAAGAACGTCTTGCTCCATGCTGGCTGTGATTTACACAAGTCATTAAAAATGTCATAAATTATGCAGTCTTTTCACTTATTAATATATAATTAACATCATTTTATTACAATTTTGATCGGTTGCCAAATATTCAATCAGTTGCCAAATATTCAGTGCCCTCAATAATCTCCTCTGTTCCTGCTACAACTCTTACAGTCCAAGTCGTTAATCAGAACCAGTATCTCTTTTTTGCCAGGTATGCTACACATACAAGGAATTGGTGAGATCACACCATTACATGTATGACATGTAACAAGCACACAAAGGGTTAACAAGGATTACAAAAAAAAAAGGAAAACGGTTATTGTGATGTGCACAGTGACGGAATCAGCATCTTTAGTGTGGGTGAGACTCACCATGTATGTGGGTGTGCACAGGCTCTGACGAATAGCTTGTAGAGCAGGAGAGTTAACTCGATACAGGGAGAGCTGATCCACTGGAACTCTCTCACTAAAAGATGCAAACAAGAGAGACAAAAGCTTCATATATCTGATCAAAAAGTAAGTCATGGCAGAGAGCTCGAGTACAAATAAGTACCTCCTACACAATCATACTCTACTACACTTTGAAATACTCTGTGCTTTGTTTTCTCCAAGAGAAACTGGTTCCCTGGAAAATGCTTGGTTTCATATGGTCTGTACTCAATGGTAAAAGACAATGTGAATGCTGTGATAAAAAAAAAAACTCCAAATATCAACGGGGTCTTGGGGTGATTTCTTGGGGTGATTCCCCCCCTTGAAGAATGACTAGGTAGTACTCTTAGTTTACTTGCGTCTCATAGTCGCTGCCTCAGAGCAGCTTTAGTTTTTAAGATTAGTACGACAGCGGCAAGGAAAAATTTCCCAAGTGTGGTGAGGAAAACATTTTTGATGATCAAGACTCAAAAAGGGACAACATTAACAAGGGGAAAACTAAATTACATTTTAAGTCATAAGAACAAATGCTACATGGAAAGATGGTAAATGAAATAAATAAACAGTAGAATACAATAAATAAGGGTTTGTGAAAACAATTAAGCCATCAATAGATTAGATAAACCATTGCTTTAGCAACAGAGTAATAACCATATGTAATCATTTATTATAAGTTGCTTTATTATAATACAACCAAAAAATAGAAGCTTGATTGGGAATGGTCTTTTTGGGGCCGTAGCTGCCAAAATAAGGTTTGCAGAAGGGGAACAGACCTTGGTTAAATCTCTACCATAAAGGATTGATGCAGTCCTGAAGGCAAAACCAATGACTAGCAAGGTATATCTATAAAAGTGGCTAGTGAATGTATCTTATATGAATTACCAGTGTATTTAATACACCAGCTGTGGATGGCTTACCCGTCTATAATCCTGCGGTCCAGCAATGCGAGGGATACAGAGTTAAACAGCTTTGCCTCCTGAGACACAGAATTACGGAGTCCATTTGCAGCCTTAATCACACTTCCAAACTGTTTGCTGAGCTTCTCCTGCACAAACTGCTTTAACTAGACAACGATAAAGTTACAAGAGAGCAACATTTAACCCAAGGAATACATTCAAATAGTTTCTAACAAATGACTGTTATAATATGATCTTTATTTTGACATAAGGAGTAAGAAAATCTCAGGGTCACTCGTACCTCAGAATGAACTCTTGGGAGTTCAGTCTTTATAGTGGAGTTGCCTTTGATCAGACTCCGTATCTGTTCCTGCCTAAAGTCCTGCATTGAACAAAACCCCCCCCCCCAAAAAAACCACAACATAAAATCCGCCAACTTTTCTGCAAATTTTGGAATGGAAAAGCTCAAACACCAAAATATAGCAAAAAGCAATTAACGATTGAACGAGGTGGAAAAATTAGAATGGTGCATCGCTAAATTGAGCAAGTAGAAAGGAAAAAAACTCCCTAAATGTTAAAAGGAGGAAACCTTGGAAAGTCCAAGATTCAAAAGGGATCCAGTTTCATTGCGTGGCCTAGACGTACAGAACAATTACATTCATTTATCTATTACATTTACCTATCTATTACTACAAGTCTATAGTAATAATTTTTAAAAAACGAAAAAGTAAATATTAACAAATAAATCAAATTTATCTTTACATTTAATTTATGCAAACAGTGGAAAAAAAGAAAAGGATTAAAAACCTGTGGAAAACCGTATTCTGTACTTTGAATTCAACCAAACGTTACAGTTTTCATAGTTTCGGTGCATCCCTAGTCACCACTACTTACCACAAGCTGTCTGAAGTCCATGATGCTTTGGCACTGCTCGTGGAGGCTTCGCAAGGCTTCACGTTTTTGTCGGTTCTGCAGCTGCAGCCGAGTGCACTGCTCTCTCACACTGTCCCTTACTGCAGCCTGTTTCACTGTCTGCAGCTCCAGCTCAAACACGCTCCTGATAAACACAGTACAGCACATTTTAACACATGACCCACAATTCCTAACGCTGACAGCTACACAGGGTTTTGATACTGAAGTCACCTGGCGGTGGGGTCAGCATGCTCGTCCTGACCTACACTTCTTAGCTGAACTTCCTTTATGAGAGCGCCGAGATCAGTCTGCAGCTGCCGAGCTCGACTGCGCATTTCTGCCAGCTGCATGTAACACTGCTCCACGTCCTGCCATTCAGACTGTACACAAACGGTGTTTGAAAAACTATATGTGCAGCAAATGACCATTAAAGGCATCCCTTTGTACAGGTGTGGACTGGTTCCAGGACATGAATGCTCAAGTCAATTAAATAGAACGGTGTAGTATCTGCATATAACCTGAACATCTTCCCATATATCCCAAATCATCTGTAGATTACTAATGATATCTAACACAATGTGAATGCTATTAATATAGTTATGTTGTTTTATGGACCAGAGGTAGCCAATACAATGCCGGTGGGCACCTGGTCGATTGAAACCAGTGTGACATGAATTTGAATTATTATAAGCAAACATATTCAGAAATATCTGATTTGTAAATAATACAAATATCAGAGATATAATAACAGACCTTTTTAAATGTTGACAGATTAAAATGAACAGAAATAAATAGTTTTTTAAATAAATATATTTGTCTCTTTACAAATATTGATTATTATTAAAGTTAAAAGAGCACAACTTTGTTATACAGACGGTTGGTATTAAACCAGCAGCCCTTCCTATTACTCTGGACTCAAAGTAGCTCTCGGTTCCAAAATGATTGCTGCCCCCTGGTTTAAAAAAAAAAAAAAAGCAAAAAAAATTGTGTGCGCACGCAAATGAGATACAGAACAATCAATATTCATGATGGAGAGTGACTGAGGATCAGATGAGTAAAATTGCAGGGGTGCTCAGTGGGCAGCAAAATCCAGATCAATTTGAACCTTTTTTCCTTGTTTTGGTGAGCTGAATCTGCTTACATACAGGAAGCAAATGTGACTGTTATTCCTGCCCAGCCTAGCTGAATGAGTCATTTTTAAAGGCTTATCAATGGTTAGAAGTTAAAAACTCCAATGACCTGTAACAGACCACGAACTGGTGGCAAATCCTCCTCTTCATTCACAGACACATCCAGCAGGTGATTACTCTCATACCGAAACCTACAGACAGACAGCAAAACCATGTACTTAATTACTTTTTAGTCTCTGCTATTTACTTATGATTATTAGGTGCTGGAAACATTCCGATTTTCATCCATAATGACATGAGTGTCACACATTTGCTGCAGATTTATTTAAATAGCAGAGGATGTGATTAAACATTCGTGGGACAGGTGAAAGGAATGGAGCAGTGCTGAGTCGAGATGTATGAAGGCTAGAAAGAGTCTGGTGAATAAAAATGATCGCTTATATATACACCTGATGTACCTTGGTCAGGTCAGTATGTTCAGAAATGTAGTTTCGGCTAAAGAGCCCTTTTTAAAATGAAACTAAACAGAGTAAATGGCACAATGAGGTTTTGCAGAAGTAACCGATACAGTTGAACTAGAGCATTGTTTACCCAAGAGCTGAAACATCTCGTTCCACATCTACAGCAGAGGTCTTCTCCTCCAGCATCGCCTGCTCTTTGGAGGCCAGAGTCTGCAGGGCTAAAAGGACTTGATTTGGTGGATGAGAACGCAGCACAACCTGAAGGAAGCAAGGAAGAACCATTTTAAGACTTGTACTTAAAGCATCGAAAAGAGGTCAAAGCAGATCCGTCAAAATGTGCCTCTTTCTGACTGAATGTTTGGCGGTCAGAATATCAGTGCAGCTCTATATTTATTTATTTGAAGATAGAATTCCGGCAGTGCCTGCACATGCTGCTAACTAACCTCAGCGGCACTGAGCCAATGCTGATAGGCTGCATTCCTCTGTTCAGGAGAAAACCTGCAGGAAAATACAATAATCAGTACCAGCCAAGCCAAAGTGGTAAATTATTTACTCTACAGACCAGGGACATTAGTATTAAGCTATACAGTTCTATGTGGTGCTGTTCTGCCATGGACTTTCCATGTCAATACATATGTTTTTACTACAGATTGATTTTAATAGATCAATTAATTTATGGGCACCGGGTGGGCACCGGATGGCCGGGCGACCCCGTGTGGATTAAGCGGAAGATTTGATATGGATGTAATTAATTTCCGTCTTATATTTATCCTCTAAGGTTTCTTCATTATATCATTTAGAGAGCTTTTTCCTTGCTCAATTTGGGATTGGAGGTGGATATTTCAAAAGACGCTATAGACGTTGACTTGTTCTTACTCAGTAGAAGAGCAGGCGTTCAGTGCATTCTCTTGCAGAGACTGGAAGAAGAGCACTCGGTCATTGCAGAGCTCTCGAACATCTCGCTGAGGGAAACAAGTAGAATTCAATCGAACACTGTAGAATTCAAACGAAATAGTTTGGATGCAAAACTACATCAAGTGCCTGTTTTATTACGGTATTAATTCTTACAAATACAGAACCACACCAGTACTAAACTCAGCTTTTATATTACCTATAATAACATTTAGCTGTGACATAATTATTTACATTACAAGTATTCGCTGCTTAACGTCCATTGTACATCCTGTACATCCAGATTTTTATATACTGTACACAGCTGTTGCATGGGATAGTGTAGCGTTTAAGATCTTTCCCCATAAGGAATTATGGAAATTGAATTATTACGTTCCAGACCATCAGAAAATCCAGACTACATAAGGCATTATATGCTTTAATGGAGCTGTATCGTAGCGGTGCTCCCTGATTTACAAAGGGGATACGGGCCAACAAATCCATCACAAGTTCTGTGTGGAATCGGCATGTACTCCCAGTGTCGGTTTACTCCGGGTACTCCGATTTCCTCCCGTAATCCAAAGACGCATTAGGTTTAATTGGTATCTCTAAAAGTGGCTCTGTGTGTGTGTGCGCGTGTGTGTGTGTGTGTGTGTCCTACGATAGACTGACGCCCTGTCTAGGGTTGTTCCCGCCCTTGCGCCCAGAGTTGCCTGGCCCCATTTGGATAAAGCGGAAGGTAATAGATGGATGAATGTATGTACATTACATTACATTACATTACATGAGAACACAAGCATAGCTGCTAATGCTAATGCCTGTGTACCGAGCTAACGCTGAGACCTGAAAAACGCATACGTGGTTAAGAACAGGTATCACTGTAATCACAAATCCAGCACACACAAACACCTGCAGCTAGTCATCTTGGTACTCATAAGGAGGACAACAGCAGAGAAGAAATGTTAAGCATACAACCTGCTCACACTGATGCTGCATGCGCTTAATAAAATCTTTTGCCAAAAAAATAATTCGCCAAGAATATATGAGTTAATAAGTTTAAATTATATGGGTGTATATTAGGGGTGTAACAATGCACAAAATGTCAATCATAAATATTCATCAATAATATTAGATATATATATATATATATAAAACTGCATTTTCTTAACACCAGAGAGCCAAATCTTGTGTAATAACTTGTTTAATAACTAAAGTTTCTTTTTGTTAAAGACAATTCAC
>JAYJMA010000002.1:187397-225063 GCA_036873895.1 Parotocinclus cabessadecuia
AGATGGGGGAGAGTAAAAAAAAAATAAGAGATGACAACAAAAATGAAAGAGAAATGACAGAGAAGGACAAACAAGGATAAAAATAAGAATAAAAAAATGAATGCAGGAAAGACAGTAAAAAAACATATTATGGAATATTGAGAAAACAAATGAAGCCAAAGACAGAGGATTAAATTTAAAGAATACACTAAGCAAGGATGGCTGAGAGAAGGGAAAATGTAAATGAATGAACTCTATGAAACATAGAAAGCACAAAGGCAGAATCGTGTTTAATTAAAAACAGATTTTCTAAAGATCTAAACGACAGAAAAGACAGAAAATGATAGTTTGGTGGCTTACTGGGTTACAAACAAGAAGGCTGTTGGCTCAAGTCCCATTTCTGCTAAACTGTCCCTTTTTGGGCCCCTTTGCAAGACCCTTGGTCTCAATTGCATTCATTGTGTTGTGAAATAAATAAAGAGGCTGTTAGTTTCTAGGCTGCATGTTGTACTGGGGCACACAGTTTAAGGGGGCACAGCTGTACATCTCTGCTTACCAGTAAGTCAAATGGGCACAACTGTTAAAATATAAACCTGTTAAATACTAAAGAGATTAAATAATGTAATTCTAAGTCAATGTTACTTTGCTCTTAATATTAAAGATGTATTTTTTAAGTGCAAAACTAAACATAGAGCTATGTGTTATAAATCAGCTGCAGCATGACTGGCATTATTAAAAAACAATTCTGGATGTCCATTACATTAGAAAAACCAAAAGACACTGGCTGAGAGACTTAGAAATAATCTTTTGGAAAGATGCTGGGGTATTATGGGAAACGTAGTTCCCTGTAGGGAATTTGTGTGGTGTGTCCTGTAGTTCTTGACTTTTTACCATCATGCATTTTTGTGCATCATGACTGTGAGAGTATTGGATGTAAAGAATTGAGGTACAAATGAAAAAAAAAAAATGAAAAAACAAACAGGAAATTAGGAAGGACGAGGATGAGAGTGATGTCTGTTAAATAGCAATGCTGTGAAACATCATCAAACAACACATGAAACATTACAAACCCAAAAAAAACAGGAACCATATATGGAGCTTCAGGCACCACAAAAGAGAGAGAGAAACAGAAACGGAAGTGAGAAATTAATAAAGAGAGAAAGCGATGGGAAAATACATTTTGCAGAATTGAAAAGGGAAGCGAATTGGATTTAAATGCTCTGAATCTCTTTCCTCCACATCACATCAGTTTACCACCATTTTGTTGGCTCCAAGGTTGCTTTAGACCCATTATGTCATTTCTTCTTCTACTCAGTACCAAATTACAAGCCTGTGTTACACTGCAGCTTGATTAATACCTAACATCCGTTACCAGTTACAAATAAGCAGTGGCATTATAAACCTCCCAAATATTAAATAAGTAAATCAAAGCCATAGATCCCTGATATATAATGTACAACTCCAAATCAGAAAAAAATCAATCACCTCATTCACAAATGCCACTTAAAACCTTACTGTGCCTCATGTTAATAGATGAAATAAAGTTGACCAGACAAAACATTAAATATCTCAGGTTTATGCTGTCTGCAATGAAATAAAAAGGCAAAGTAAACGTAAGAAACACACCTTTTTATATGTATGGTCCATACTTATCCTCTATGTGAAGTCTGCATGTCCTCCCCGTGTCTGCGTGGGTTTACCCCGGTTTACTCCTGTTTCCTCCCACAGTCCAAAGACATGCGTTAATTGGTGGCCCTTAGTGTGTGACTGTGTGCATGTGTGTGTAAAAAAAATCCTAATTTAATCTGTGGCACGTTCCAGTCTGTGAGTGGGACACCAAAGTAGGAAAGGGGGTGAGAGGAAGGGGCGAAAACAGACAACTACGCCCATCACCACACACAAGAATCGACCATATACATAACTACATACAACCAACGGGTGTGTTAGCTTTTGCAGAATAATCCCTTTTTTATTTCAATACATTATTCAGTAAGTTACATGAGAACTTATACACTTTATTATATAATAAGCTTTATGTTAATGCTAACTATCTTAACTATGAACTGCAGTACTCTCCTGCACTCTGTTTTCTGTGATGAAGGGAGTGACATGGCAGGACTGATCTGCTCTGGGAAAAGTAGTCAGTAAACAGGAAACAAGAACACCCCATTTCTCTGGCCATTTACATCCACTTTGTCTGCGTTTCAAAATAAGGGCTCAACTTTGGAAGCAGAACTGTTCCTTTTTGATGGGAGCAAGGAGGACATCTGTGAGCCCCTTTGTATCTGCTCACCATCCTTCTGAGAATTTCTACGCTGGATAATGCGTGTCCTGCAGTACATTAAAGATTAACTCATGTTCTGTTTGCGTTTTTACTACCACGACTTGGACAGCAGTAAATACTTCAGTCTGTTACTCTCTCTCTCTCTCTCTCTCTCTCTCTCTCAATTTCAATTTCATTTTAAAAGCTTTATTGGCATGACAAATCTTGCTTTCGTATTGCCCAAAGCTTGGGTACAAAACAATAAAAAGTCCAAAATGAAAGTATAACAAATGTAAATTACCAAATGCAATACAATAAAAACATTTTCTCTCTCTCTCTCTCTCTCTCTCTCTCTCTCTCTCTTCTCTCTATATCTGGCCATGTTTATATATTATTGTTGAGACCATGTGTCCAAAGCACGGTAGAAAAATAGGACGTTTGACCTTGTTTGTTTAAAAAAAGCAACAACATATGTTCTTTTATTTAGTAAGGGGATGCATTGTTGCCACGTCTTACACATTGTGATGATTCAAATAATATTAAAACATTTTTGACCATGTCTCACAATTCCATCTCTTCCTGTTTCAGTCGAATCTACAGTTTCACGCTAAAGCTTCAGCACGCTGGTCAATTTGCACATCTGTTGATTTTCTAAATGTAAAGAACCAAGCCTAAACCTTGCAAACCTTACAAACTGGGAAGATGAAGTTTGTCGTGTGTACACGTTTGAATTAAGCCATTAATCTAAGCCTAACGAGAACACCTGCTGGTCATGTAGAAAGCTCATGGCAATCGTTTAACACCATTACATTTTAAATTCATTATCATTTGCAGCATGTGTTTCTTTCCTATAAGGCTTGTGTTTCCTTTGACAATTAACAACCAAGCAAATCCCACACTCCGAGTATCTAACAGTAGTGACATTTGTTCCTCTTATATCTCCTACTGTGTGTGTGTGTGTGTGTGTGTGTGTGTGTGTGTGTGTGTGTGTGTGTGTGTGTGTGTGTGTGTGTGTGTGTGTGTATAAAGGTGTGAAATGACCCTGAACCTGGACTATCAGCATAACCTGGCCTCTAAACAGGATATAATGTGTTCGTGTTATCTGTGTGACAGCCCATAATAACATCATTATGCTGTGCCACTGACATCGTACATCTTTACTGCCAGACTCTGCCCTCAACAAAAGCGGTGCTTTATTACCACATAAACATTTTGCTCCAGAAAATCAACATCACAAGCAATAACACCTTTTTAAAACTCAGACATCAGTAGCCCTGGCTGTTAAAGGAACCGTCCGTTCCTCCAGAAATGAGAACCAAATAAAGGAAGCTTACAGCACAATCAGAAAATGATTTAGCTACTGGTTCAGTCAAAACATCTGCAATACAAGGATAATATGATTTCTTGTTATGGTATTATTATATCATCATCTGAATATTACTCAGTTCCATGGTGGCTCAGCAGTTGGGGCATGTTAGACTGAATATTAGACCAGTTGGTATATCTGAAGTGTCCCTGTCTACTCACCCTACTCCCCAACTATCACTGACCCAAAAAAACAAGCATATTGACCCATCTGCTTACCTGCTAACCAACCTACCACGCAATCAACTGACCTGCTTACTTGCCCAATTACTACCTACCCAACAATTAAACCTATTAAACGACCCACAGATCTGCCTATCCAGCCAACTACCACTTACCCAACAATCCAGCCTGTTAACCCATCCACGGACTTGCCTTCTCAGCTAACAGAATGCCATTTTTCCAACAAACCAACACAATAAACCATCCATTTACATGACTACCCACCCAACTACCATCTATTTAACAAACCAACCCATTAGACCACCTCTTACATGTTTAACCACCTAACTATCTAACAATCTACCTAACAATAACCTATCAACCTCCCACTTACCTGCCTACCCATCCAACTACCACCTCCCCAACAAACAAACTTAATAACCTGTCCATCTAACCAACCTATTAGCCAACTACTGACCTGCCCAAATACCACACACCCAATATCCAACCTGCTAACCAATCAACATACTGCATTAACTCACCAGCTTACCTGCCTACCTACCCACCCACCCAGCCATCACCTACCAAACAGCCAGTCTACTCACCCTGCTAATGTTCCCAACTCCTGGATGCCCACCATCCCACCCTACCCTTCCAATAACCACCTTCTTAACTCACCCACTTATCAACACAGTCATCCACCAACTCTAGTCCACTCTACTCTACAACTGTGAAATCGCTGCATTGTTCAGCTTCCAGAAACGCAGCAAACTATCGTTCGTTTTTACTGATGTTATAATTTATAATTTGAGGATTTATTGTGGCGTGAAATTTTATGGGGAAAGAGCAAGGACCAGTCCAAAGGAATGGAAAGATGGTGTAATCAGTGCTGCATTACAAACAGCACTGTCAACACTTTCCCCTCTCTCTTTCTCTCGCGTTCTCCTTCTCTCCAAACCCAGCTCCAACACTATGTCTGGAGACCTGCCAGCTGTCAGAACCAGCATACATTACCAATTTTATCCTTTTTCCATCAGAAATAAACATCCACACTCCATATCACTCTCTCTTTCACTCTTTCTCTCCCATTATCCCACTTTGTCTATTTTCTTGCACTCCAATTTGTTTTTGCGAGGCATTCCAGCTCTCCACCGGCGCATTAGAGCAGGATTCCTGAGTGCAAATGGATTGCATCATTGTTATTGAAATAGATGCTGCTAACTCGAAACGTGCCGCGTGGATTTGTTTATAGAGCGCAAGTACAGTAAGTGTGTGAGGAAGAGAGCCGGAGTGGGTGGGATTGATGGGAAGGTTAACAGAGGAGAACCAGAGAGACTCACAAAGTGGAGAAACAAATATAAAGTTCTATGTATTCTACCTGTCAGGCTTGTGTGTGGATGTATGTGTGTGCATGTTGGGCTTTCGGTAAGATTGCTGACAGCTCACTCTGCTGGATTGAGATGGGACGCTCCCTGCACCGGCATGCAATCAAATCAGTCAGGCCTGGAGTTTAGAATCAACATAGATCCAGGATTTGGTCTTGTGAGAAGGACCTGGTTTCAAACCCCAAGTTGTGTCAAGACAATTTGAAGTCTTATTCGTATGCATTAAGGCAAATGAATGATTACGGTGTTCCAGATGTTAGCTGCTCAATGAGGGATTATACAGTAGCAGGTTGTTATTTTCTTTCTGAGAAACCTTCAAAATTTAGAAGTGCAAATATCGGAGGTAACCGTTTGGGACGACCAGAGGAGGCAGCAGTACCCAATGGGTACACTAATGGGATTTAAATAATTCATTCATCCATTATCTTCCGTTTAATCCACACAGGGTTGCAGTCTTGCCTGTGCCCACCTGGCAACTCTGGGCGCAAGGGCAGGAACAACCCTAGACAGGGTCATGCACAGTCATGCACACAGTCACACTTTAGAGACACCAATTAACTGAAACACTTGTTATAACAGGGAGTCCCGGGGATCTCGCAAGACTATTCCTGGTCTCGCCAAATCCCCTGGAACCCTAGAAGGTTGAATCGGAGCCCAAAATGCAATTTCCACAGACAGGCGACAAATGAGGGAAACAAATGAACATTTATTAATAAAAGAAATCAGGCTTAACACAAACAGAACGATCCCACACCAGAGTGCAGAGACAGTTAACCAACCAAGAGTCCCGAGGTCCGGAGTGGGCGCAGAGGGTCACCAAGAAGGCTTAGGAGCCGAAGGACCGCGCAACGGCTTAAGTGCCGAGGGTCTGCAGAGTGGCTCGGGTGCCAGAAGTCCAAAGAGTGGCTCGGGTGCCAGAAGTCCAAAGAGTGGCTCGGGTGCCGAGGAACCAGAGATCGGTCCGGCGTTGAGGGTCCATAAGCCGGTGTAGGAGCCGAGGACCTGCACAATGGCTTAAGTGCCAATGATCCGCAGCATGGAGTGGGTGCCAGAGTTCCGCAGAGTAGCTCTGTAGCCGGGGAGCGCAAAATCGGCCCGGGATAAGCGGGATGGCCTCTATAATTAAAAAAAGGAACTGAAAAGAGCCTGAACGAAAAGAAAATAAAAAGACAAAAAAAGGGGATAAAAAAGGAAACAGCTTTCTATAGATCCAGGGACGGCCAACAATGGCCGAGGATCCAGGGACTGCCCTTTACGGCTGAGGATCCAGGGACGGCCTCTAACGGGCAGCCTCTTAGATATCCGGAGGCGCCATCTAGCCGCCGAGGTACCAGAGGTGACCCCTCCAGCCGCGGATCCTGATGCGGCCTTTAACAGGCACGGATCCGGGGTCAGCCCTAAACAGCTGCATTTCCTCTGCGCCATCATTTAACCCACACAGACACGGGGAGGACAAGGTCGCTCCACCCCGCGACTGAACCCGGTACCTTGTGAGGCAGCGGTTCTACCCACCGAACCCCCGTGCTGCCCCGGATTAAAATAATTAGAATATATAAAAAATGGAGTTTGCTTTATATATTTCATTCAAGTCTAACACTTTATAGAAGTATGAAAGTACATGCCACTAAATGTACTTAAAGTAAAAAAAGTAAAAGTCACTTTAAATTTCAATGTGTGTTATTGAGAGCAATAGTTACACATTTATGAAACTGAAGGTAGAAAATGGTTTGTACTACAACGACATGAACCAAAATCCTTACGAATGACCTTTATCATCTTTAGAAAAGGAAAAAATGAATAAAAACATACAAATTTCAAATACTTATTTCGTTTATTTATAAATATTACATTATTATTTATTTATAATAAATGCTGATAAATTGCTCACAGCTAGACGGTGGTAATATTCAGTAATGCAGTAAATCAGCGTTCACAAAGTGCCGGTCCACAGGCCACATCCGCCCCGCGATGATGCAGTTTCACACGGCCTCTCACGGGTTAACAAAATAAGCATAAATCTGGCCCGCAATTCAATTTAATTATTTATGTTTTATTGTGTTAATTTTTATATCTTGTATAAACTTGCTGTACTTTGGTGTTTTTATATGTGTGTGCTTGTTTTTTTTTTTGTTTTTGTTTTTGCTTACGAAGCATTGCCAGGTCATAAGCACCGAACCTGAACCACTGGTAGGCTGCACGTATGTCTCTACGTATGTGCTCACCGTTCCTGGCAAAAACATTCTGTTAGCCAAAATGTCTCTTTTGAAACTTAAAAAAAAATCGGTTATTTATTTGTTGAGTTTAAGGCGACCGCCACTTGTCTGATATGCTTAAGGAGTACGATCTTAGGCCGTCATTATACCACTAAACATGCAGAGCAGTATGTTAGCATGTTAGGTATGAGGAACAAGAGAGGGAGAGACGAGTCGCTCAGCTTCGCAAAGATCTTTCTCTGCAGCAAAACTATTTCCAACGAGCAAAAAGAGAAAGTGATGCTGCAGTTGAGGTGAGCTATGTGGTGAGTGAGCTCCACTACAAACTCACTTAAAGCAAATGTGGCTCATTTGTGTGACTGCTAAGTTTCTGTTAGCAAGCACTGAGCAAAGCAAGCGCTGAGCAAACACTGAACAAAATGCATTTGGTATTCTATATGTGTACATAGTTGTTATATATTAAAATGGTTGATTTTCCCTTTTCCAACTGCTTTTTGTCGCGATCCGTTAATCTGGCCTCTCATCGAAAATACAGCCTGGTAAGTGGCCCCCAGGTAATTTGAGTTTGAGACGCCTGCAGTAAATCCTCATCATTTTTAACCCAAACTATAGTTATCATCGACTTCACTAATGTTAGAGCAGTTCTCCTTTTAAACGCTTAAATCACTTCATTATTCTGTTGTGTTCAGCAAGGATTCTGTCAGTAGGGAAAAAATGTTTAAAAAATGAAAGACAGAAAGAAAAAAGCAAAATAGATAGATAAAATAGATACAGATTTTTGTTTTGAAATATAGTTAAGAAAAGTTTTTTTAAGTATTAAGTTACAGACGTAATCAAGTAAAGTACAGATATCAGGGCGGCACGTTCGATCTCTCCTCGTACTCCATCTGAGTGGAATTTGCATGTTCTCCATGTTGATTTACTTTGAGTACGCTAGTTTTCTCCCACAGTCCAAAGAGTTGTCTTATTATTATTAATAATAATAATAATAATAATAATAATAATAATAATAATAAACTTATATAGTGCCTTTCACAAACCCAAGGTTGCTTTACAAGAGAATCTTCGGTTATAATTGGTACCCTTAGTGTGTGAGAGTGTGTGCCCTATGATGGATTATTATGGCACCCTGTTTAAGGGTCGCACCTGCCTTGCACCCCATGCTGCCGCCTAAGCACCGGCTTTCCTAACCCTGACTCTAATCAGGATTAAGCACTAAAATGAATAAATGACTGTGAATGAATACAGATACCTTAAAAAAATACTTAATACTTAAAAATACTACACAGCACACAAGTTCACCAGCTAAACCAGCACCAGACCAGCACTAACCAGTCAAGGGGGTGTGATACATAGGACATATGATATCTCGATATTTCTATGTTTTGTCAATAACGATTATTAGATGATACGTTGGCAGTGTATATTTTGGGTTCTTAAGAATTTAAAAGTGCCTGAATTGGCACTGTGTTCCTTTCAAAATGATTGGCGATACCATTTGTCACTTCTTGCCATCTGTGGCTTTTCTATCTGTTCTCTCATAATCCTCCTCTTTTTTGCACAATAATTCCACTAAGGTTTGCTGAGTGTGTTTTTGTGCTGCTACCTCGACTGTTTTAACTCTATCCTAGACAGCTGATTCCTAAAGTTTGTCCAAATTGTAATAATCCACACAGTGGTTTGCTTGCAGATGGTGAAATATGTTGTTGTGCTGTCTTTAATGGAGACTGCTTTTCAAAATAGTGTACAGCTTGTCGTTTTGTGAGCAACATCAGTCTTTTTAAAGCCAATCCACCTTCATCGATGTACACTGTGATGCAGGTGGTGTCTGTATTTTGTCTCCTGGTGCATGTTGGTCACTCATTTTTAACTTCAAACTCTTTTAGGTGGAACGCTAGCTTGATTTGTTGTCTGTAGTCTGTCCTACCTGGCTACATGGTGCACTCTTAAGGTTATGTGAACTTTTAAGGTGTGTTTTTGACTGTTTTTTATAGATCAGTTGCCTGGCATGTTGTTTGTTTAAAATATTCTTCTGTCAAATCTGTACTGCTCAGAAAAATTAGGGGATTCCTCGAAATGAAGTATCCCATAATGAAATATCCCCAAATATAACAAAAAAGATTTCTGTGAGCAATGTATATTCATAATCAAGTTATGATGTTTGATATTATCTTTTAAATAATTTTAAGTGCTACTCCGATGAGGCGTTAGGTTGGTTCGTGTGAGCAGTGTGTCCCTTCCGAAGCTAAAATGAAACCCATTTCACTGGTTCACACCATCCAGGGGTTTCTCCCACGTCCCAAAAAAGAAGCCAGTTGGTTGAAAGGCATGGTTTTCAAATAGTCGGCTGATCAAGATGAAGCGATTACTGAAGATGAAAGGACAGTCATTAGCTAATTACAGTTAATTCATTGTTTTAAGAAAAGTGCAGCGTTACAGGCAAAGTTTGTTTTATACTCTATTATCTGCATGATTGCTATGAGCCAGCTTGCTAGCTAACCGATCTGCGTCTTCTGATAACTCCAGTTTGCTAATATAGCTAACTGTCTACGCTGCACTGGCAGTTAATGTAGTACAGCTGTGTGAAGTATGACCTATTACTTATTTCCAGATTTAAGTACAAGTTGAAGGTTGAGTGAAGTTTATAAGGCTACATTCTTCAACTCATGACTTAGCGTTTTGGCTGCCATAGCATCAGACGTGTCAGACGCGATTTCTGTAAAATAATTCCCTCAGACAAGTGCCCTCCTGAGGGCCAGTAAAGTGCGAACTGGAACAGAATCGATTTGTGTCAGGCTGAAAGACTGGGAGAGAGTGTTGATCGGAGGGCTAGATAGACAAACGGGGGGTGAGAAACTTGATATTGGGGCTTTGTGATTATTCCCGTGAGAAGGAGGCAGCTAAACTCACACACACACACACACACCTTGTTCCACTGACCACCCAGCAACTGACCCAAAACTCGTGCCCCTCACCCTGCCCAGGGGCACAAAAGCTGGGAAAAGCTACACTGTTCACTTCCTTTTTCCCCTTTCTCACTCCCCCTGCTTTTCCCCCATTGCTGTCACTCTTGTCCTAACAGCTCGTAAATGGGCTGGGCTTTGACCCAGTGTACAGGCTGAGTTTACATAGTGTAGCCACTGACACCCCTACAGACTCCCTCATATACCACCTTGCTAACCTACGTCACCATTTAGCTACCTACCCACTCTCACCAAAATACTCCCCTACTCACTCAAACACTTATTAACCTAGCCACATCTAGCCAACAACTTAACCACCCATCTAGAAATCTACCTCCAGTTACCAATCTACCCTTCTAACCAATCACCTGCTAAACCACCCACTTAACCAAGAAAACTAACCTAACACCACTAAACAAGACATATACTTATTTCCCCTTCCTCCCTCTAAAAGCACCAAAGCACCAATTCACACTCAAGCCTCCTTCCCAACTACATGCCCACCAACCTATTGACTGACCAGGCCAACACCTGTCCACTAAACCTAACCTTTGTGAACAAGAGAAGTTGCTGACGCTCATCACAATATAAGGGGGAAGAAAAGCACTTTAAGTGACCTTAAACGTGTCATGGTTGTTGCTAGACAGGCCAATCTGAGCCTTTCAGAAACTGCTGATCTGTTGGGAATTACACACTCAGCGCCATCTCTATGGTTTACATATCCAGTGAGGGCAGTTCTCTGGGTGAGCATGCCTTGTTGATGCCAGAGGGCAGAGGAGAGAACAACTGTGATGCGCATTTCTGAATGAACAGCATGTTGAACCTTAAAGCAGAAGGGCTACAGCAGCAGAAGCGGGTTCTACTCACGTCAGTTAAGAATGGACAACAGAGGCTACAATTCACATGGGCTCACCAAAGTTAGACAATAAGAATAAGACTGGAAAAACTGTGTGGAAAATTGAAACTTGTGATTTTATCAGATCAATAAGTCCCAAATCTCTGAGGACCATGTCCAGCACAATCCATACAGTTATAAAAGGGAAAAGGGGGTCCTGCCCAGTACTAGCAAGGTAATCTAATAATGTGGCCAGTGTCTAAATCCTCTTTCCATCATCTACACCTTCCTACCAGCCAAGTTCTAACCAAACCATCCCATCACCCACTCAAGTACCCATCATCTTTCCCACTCGTCCTCATTACCAACCCACCACCCAACAATCAAACCTCCCACAGCTTGTACCATGACTAAACTCGACCCCATCTCACATACTAATGCCTAAAGGTTGTCTAATGTATATACAATTATATTTTTTGACATCTTTTTTGTTTTTTTCACTGTACCCAGCAATCTCTGGTGCAAAACCCAAGAATATTGGACACAGAAGATTCCTTGGCCGATTGGCCACGTTTGCAGTTAAAGGAAAGCTGTGCAAATTAGTTTTTCCTAACCATTACATTAAGATAGTATTTGACACGCACCCAAAGTACACAGGATGCAGAGAGAACTACATTTATATGCATAAAAATAACAAAAAACACTCTTGGGGTTCTCGGTTTAAGTGAGAGGCCCAAAGCTGGAGCCCAGAGCCGATCGGGTCGGCCTGCTCATATCCTGTTGCTGCCACTGATGCCTGGTTTAACCATTAGCACACTTAATGTGTGAGGCACCGAGAGAACATCTATTGCTACTGTGTTTCCAGATGTTAATACCCTGCATTACAGCTCTCTATATCACTCTCTCACTTGATTTCTCTCCATGTCGACTGGCTCTGAGCTCTGGCTTTATTATTTTTTTTATTAATCTCTCTCACACTCTGTGTAGTTTCATTTTTATGAACTTTACTTGTATTAAATGCCAAGCTGATCATAAATCATCCATACCCGCCAGTCTTGCCACCCATCTGCTATATATCTACCCACCTGGCTACCACCCAACAATACCAAGCAACTAACAGCAACTTTTATGTTAAAACCACAGGCCACCTCTCATCCTACCAACCTAGACCCCTGCATAACAAATGACCCTCCCATCTATCACATGCTCAACAAGCTTACTAACCTAAGCTACTAGTCTCCTAAGTGACGTTTTAAGATGGTTTTACACCTGTTCGACTTAACAGTGGGAATCTGATGATACACATACTGTACATCCACATTTACGGCAAAGCAAAGTCTGAATTTTGAATTTAATACAGTTTAATACTCTGCTCAAGCTGTTTCCATCATCAGCTCCAGCCTCACCATGCCCGCGCCATGGCAGGGGGCAGTAAATCTCTTCCCCCTCTGGTTGGCAGAGGACAATGTGCGGCCAAAAACTTTCCTCAAGAAGATTAAAAGTGACTCTGCGTATGAGACTAAATTATTCAATTATTAAATAATTATTCAATGCTTTTATTGATCTTTTATTGTGTGTCATTTACTGTTTTTTTTATATTACTAAAACGCATTTGCCCAGATGAATTAGCTTAAGTTTTCTAATTAACGTCTGATCCACCCAAGGAGGTCGGGTCCCTTTTTGAGTATTGGTCCTCCTAAGGTTTCCTCCTTTTTACATTTAGGGAGTTTTCCTTGCCACTGTTAACCTAGGTTTGTTTAATTTGGGATTGACCTTAGAAGGTAATCTAATATTGCAGCGTTGAGATAATGCTCCACTGTAAAAAGCGCTATAGCAATAATAAATAAATAAATCTGACTTTACTTTCTGCCCACCAGTTAGCCTCCGCCCATAAAATACAGCCACCAATCTACCCTCCTATCGCCAACCTACACAGCACCCAAATCTGTTCCAGCCTTGTTCTCTGATAATTACCCCAACTTACCCACCAATCCTCCACCATGATCAATACCTGTACTTTCTTTCTCAGTCGTCTCATTTTTGCTCTCTTTTCATCCCTCTATTTCTCTTTTGCAGAAGGGGCAGCAGTAGCACAGTTCAGAGGTCACAGAGGGTTTGGATTTCCTAAGCACAGCCCCCCATGGAGCCCAGTCAGGTCTCTTCCTTCAGCAGCGCCCCCTCCTTCACTCCCTCCACTGCAAAAATATTAGTTTTTATCCGGCACAGAGGAAGAGCAAGAGGCGGGGGTTCAGTGCTCTTCTTCGTCTGCTGCACCACGGCTGTGTTCCAATCCCACAGTCCGGTGAAATAATGCAGCTTTTCTCCTACCACACACCCACTTATAGGACGTTACTGAATATCTGAGCTTACATTTGGAATCTGTATAAAAAAACATGCACGTGTCCCGCTGTTATTATTTTAGGTATTAATAGCAGTACACGACTCAATTATATTGCTTTTCCAGCTAAACACTACATAGTCTGTTTGCCAAATTCCAGCATGAGTGCACCTGATTCAACTTAGTTCGAACTAATTAGTCAGACCAGGTGTGCCAAAGGTGTTATTAAGCAAAGCCAAATATAGGGGTGTCTCGAGGGGATTTATGAAAGTGGCTAAATGACATGCTGACACACTGACAGGTATAAGTCGTGTCCAAACAGAAGGCAGCTGCCTCCTGACAGCCTCGCACCAAACCACCGGTTTCACAGTCGCAGATTCAAGTCATGAGAGTATTGCAAGAGTTGCGTGGCGATCATGTGATCTTGATCGTTTGGTGTTAGGTGATTAGGGTAGCTGCCTTAAGTTCTCATGTTGTCTTTCCTAGAAAAGCAACAGCATTTAATTTCATTATAATAAGTCTTAAGTCTCGGCTAAGACTATATAGTGGTGTGAACGTTGTCTCCAACGAATGGATGAGTTCTCTCCACTGACAAAGGGACGCTGGGACTGACCAAATTATTATACATTTGTCTACTCTAAAGTGGTTTCTTGGCCTCTACCCTTCCAAACTGACTATCCCGGATCAAATACATGAAATGAAATACATACACAGCTGTAAATAGTAGAGTCCCTTGTACGGAGTGGCCTAAAAGTTGATGGGTCATGGGTCTTTCTTAGGAACCCAACAGTGGCTTAGTACAGCCCAGATTTTAACTAAAGATTCGAAATAGTATTTTAAAGGCATTCAAATGCAGAGTCATTACTGTGTATTGTATACATAGGGTTGCATTGTATACACTAGGATTTGCATTTATTGAGGAAAACACTCTGCTTTTATTTATCTGTGAGTGGCAAAACCATGTAAAGCTTTTGCTCATCCATAAATAAATGTTTCTACTACTGCCGATCAGTCCTGCACATCAGCACGGAGGAAGTTGATCCCGTTCCTCTGTGCAGAACAGTTTCAACTCTGAAACTTTGTTTCCTCACATGATCTGCTCACTTCAGGTTCTTCCACAACATATTGGATTTAGGTCAGGACTTTGAATTTGCATTTATTCTACTTTAACCATTTTAGTAGAACGATGTGTGTGCTAAGTGTTCCTGTTTTGCTGCATGGTAAGCAGTCCTGGCGCAGATGCAGCCTAAAGTATGATACTACCACCACCATGTTTCACATGTGGGATATAAATATTATTCTGGAGTGCGGCGATTTTATTTCTCCACACACACAAAGTTTCTCATTTGAAGCGAAAAGCTCTATTTTGTTAACATCCATCCACAAATATGCACTTGTTATCCAGCAGCCTCCTCTCTTGTGATCGATGTGATCTCTAGCAATCTGCAGAGATTTCTTTTAGAGAGCAGTGACTTTCTCCTTGCACACTGTTGTTGTTCAGTGTTCTGCTGTTGGTGGACTCGTGAACATTAACAATAGCCAATTTGAGAGAGGCCTTTAGTTGCTTAGATGTTACCCTGCATTCTTTCTGGACCTCACAGCAGATGGCATGCCTCGCTCTTTCAATTATGTTTAGCTGAATTGAGAAACAATGCCCTTCATTTGTACATAGTCTGTCCGGCTATGGATTGGTGGAACTAAACACTTTAGAGATGGTTTAAGCATGCTTACGCAATACACTTCAACAAGGGTTTGTTGTGAAAATTTGCTGACTTTGATGGATCCCTGTTTAAATACAGGCAGCTCACTCTTAACCGATAATTATCTTATAGTTCGAGCCCCACAAATGAAGATGTTCCTCTGTTTCAGTTCCAAGTTAAGTAATTTCCACCATCAGCTCCAGCCCCACAATGCCCACGTCATGGCAGGGGGCAGTAAATCTCTCCCCTCTCTGGTTGGCAGGGGACAATGTGCCACCAAAGACCTTCCTGCTTCAAGATCCTAAAGTGTCTCTGTTTATTGGACTAGATAATTCCATATATATGCATATTTTGTACGCTCTTTTATTCAATATGTTATTAATCTGTTCATGTTTACGTATTTTCTGTTTTACTGCCACTAACTTATTTGACTAGATACATAAGTTTTATTCTTGCATTTATCATCTAAGCCACCCAATAAGGTTTGGTCTTTTTTGAGTCTTGGTTCTCCCAAGGTATCTCTAAATTTTATTAATAATTTGTTATTTATTTTAAACAAATTTTGCTATGATTTAATATACATGAAGTATTTATTAAATTAACATCTAGGCCGCCCATAGAGGATGGGTCCCCTGTTGAGTCTAAGGTTTTTTCCTGCCATTTTGGGGAGTTTTTCCTTGCCACTGTCGCTTGCTCAACTTGGGACTGGCCTTTTAGATAATGTATAACTGTAAAGCTGCTTTGAGACAATGCTACGTTGTAAAAAGAGCTATATAAATAACATTTAATTTAATTGAATTGAATCTTCCTTGTAACATTTCTAAAGTTTTTTCCTTTTCACTATCGCCCTAGGCTTGCTCAGTTTGAGATAGGCTGTAGATAATATAAAATCGTAATGCTGCTTTGAGAGAATGCTTAATTGTAAAGAGCGCTACAGAAATAGATCTGACTGAACTCGAATTTCACCGTCGAATTAACTGCTAATCGTAAAGGTTCACATACTTTGTCACTCACAGATATGTAATAGTGGGCCCTCAATATAAGTATAATATTTTGGTCTCTTGTGATTAATTGGATTCTCTTTATCTATGTTTATAATTAAATGCGATAATGTAGTAAGTTGCATTTAGGAAGAAATATAGGGAGTTCTGAAGAGTTCTGTAAATCTGTTTGTTCAGTCCTGGATCCTCATTGGTTTTGTGGAATGTGGGGTTTAAGCGCTCCCTTTAGGGATCAAACCAAAGAACTTAGTGTTCTTAGTCTCCACCTATGTCTCCCGATGGGGGAAGAGGTACGAATTGTACAGTTTTGTTCAAAAGGATTGGGGAGCGTTGATTAAATCAAAGTTAGCGGAACACCTTCATCGAACAAGCGCACGCTTGATAATGGTAAACGTTTGTTTCATTTTCTTTGATATGTTGCAAATTTGCATAAACGATTCACCTTCACAGGCTGTGTAATATCATTTAATTTTGAATATTAGCCCCATCTAACCATCGTTGCCAAACCTTTAAAGACTGTACGTGCATGCATGATTAGATGGGTGCGAGCATTTCTGGGTGTTGACAGAGGGCCCAGTTCTCCCACGCCACACTCCTCTTTATAAACACATCGGTTGGACTGACAGAAGGGGCGGCCTTGGGCCCGAGGTTTTGGGAACGCAGCACTCATAAAAATCACTTCTAATTTATTTCCCCCCAAATTGGAAAGTGCACGCTCACACCTGACTAAATCATCGCGCGTCAACGGGAGGCTGCCCCCCAACGGCACGCGGCCGAAACCCGAGGCAGAGAAAACACGCGGCCACACCATTCTCATACTGATGGCTTCTGCAGATGTGTGTGCAGCCCCTGATTCACCATCTGGGCCTGAATATTCAGAGGGGTTATCAATTTAGTCGCTTGTTTTTAAACCTCCCTTGCTTTGCTTCTGCACATACGCACGCGCACAAGCGCACACACATACACAAGCGCACACAAGTTTGTCTTTCCACAAAACCTATTAAGGAAAAGTGGGGATGAAATTTTTTAAAAGGGTTTAAACGGTTTAAGGAATCTGGGTGAATTTGAGGTTATAAAGGGTAAAGGTACAAGCATAAACCGAAGAGGGGTGATCTCTGCTCCCTCAGAGAGCACTGCATCTAGAACCATCATCCATCAGTAGTTGATAGGAGGAGATGGGTAAGGGATTACTTTATCAAACCTTTATATACAGAATACAGAGTTACATTCACAAATACCACTTACAACTTTACTGTACAAAAAACAAGCCTCATGTTAACCATGATCCATCACCATGGAAACGTGGATTGTGCTCAGACCAATCAGGATTACAGATCTCTTTAGTAAGAACAGGTATATGTCGGGTCAGGGCCCTTTGTAAAAGCCATTTCCACTTCTGTCATGCAGCATTAATGCAGAGAAGTACACTGCCATTTAAGACGACATCTTTTCCAGGGACATTCACGCATTTTACAATAAGACAATGCAAAACCACATGCTGCACGCATTATAAAGGCATGACTGTGGAAGAAGAGGGTACGGTATTTAAATCTTGCGATTTGTTTGGAGGATGAATGTTACAAAATAACGCCTGAAACACTGAATCATTCGGTAACCTCTGTGCCAAATCGTCTTTTTAATGTTGAAAGAAGGAAAGGCAACATTACAAAGTGGTAAATACTTAACTGGCACAACTTTTTAAATCAGAAAAAATTGGGGTTGTATCATTGTAGGGACGTTCCATTAAGGTTATAGTACTTCAGAAAAGTCATGTAATCTCCCGGCTCTTTTGCTCTAAATAAAGTTACAGTTTCCCAGAAAATTTTCCCACAATGATATATTAACTTGCCACAAACCAAACACACGTTAGTCCTATATTCTAAGGCCTCACAGTAGCCTGTGTCTACTGAATCCATATCTCAATCCTTCATCCAATGGTGAAATTGGCGTCCAGTTGGTTTGTGTGTGTAAGTGTATGTTTGGGGTTGGGAGTTCCCTGAACTCTCCCTCTCTCTCTCTCCCTCTGTAGCATGTCAGACTCCAGCTCCTAATGTGTAAGCCACATGTTGTTATTATCCCACATTAGACACAGCTATCATAAATTTGACAAACACTAAACAAACAGCACAGGTGGTCCGCTGAGGTTTGCCAGTGGAATCTGACACACAGCAGAGGGGGAGCTCGATCCGGGAGCCAAAGGGGTCAAAGGGCAACAATGGTACCCCGACACAGCGGTGGAAAGCAGCCGTTCTGCACAATACGTCATGACTTCTGGAGGAATCGAGCCAAGGCCACTCGTCTCGTTAGACATCAGTAGAGCAATCTTGCGAGACTCGTTCTGTATACACGAGCTAACAAACATAGGCGCTTGGCTAGTGTCACTTTCTGTGCGACGGCGGAAAGGAATGCCAGCCTTCCCACCCAGAGCACGCCTAATTATGATGGATTCCCAGACGGCTGAGGCATCGTCAGGATTCGAGCCTTGAGGCCGTGACACGTCGAGCCAATTGTCAGCCCTCAGACAGCCACAGTTTGTGCAGCGTGTCCCACACTTTTGGCGCTGGCTCTGTCCTTGTTAGCACTTGTCAGCCTCTAGTGAGAATAGCTGAATAGATGCCGGAAGAAAGAGAGAGAGAGAGAGAGAGAGAGAGAGAGAGAGAGAAATCTTAGGTCACTATTAGATTAGATATAGCATTGCTTTAGCACTGGTATAATGACCAAATATAATTTTTTCTCTAACATGATTACTTCGAATGCAACCAGAGAATACTGGACATTGTATGAAGTATTAAAAAGTGACAAAAGCAGCTTCTATAGGCCACACTATTTACAATATTTCCCCCTTTTTCAGAAGGCTAAGAGAATGAAAAGATACAATGGCTCCATTAAAACAATGGATGTAATCGTTGACACTCTGTTATATATTGTCATTGTATCATTGCAAAAACCAAAAAAAAATAATGGTGGCCTAAGACTTTTGTATAGCACGGTATAGACACAGAAACATATCAAGACAGACCCAGGCTTTTGGACGTTTGGAGCACATGGCATGTGTGATCTGTAATCCTGATTGGTCTGAGCACAATTCCCGTTTCCACGGTGATGTTTCATCTTAGATGCCTCAGAGCCCAGAGAAGTTGACTTCACTTCTGGGCATGGTTAACAAGAGGCCTCTGTTTTGTACAGTAAAGTTGTAAGTGGTATTTATGAATGTAACTCTGTATTGTAGAGCTTGATAAAGGTTAGATAAAGTAATTCCTTACACATGTGCTTCTATCAGATACTGATGAATGACTTTTTTTTTTTGGGAGTGGTGATCACCCCTCTTCAGTTTAGGCTCGTATCCTTAACCCTTTATAAACATCCACTGAAATTCCGTTTTATAAAATACCATGTAATCACCTGTTTAAAATCACATAATTATTTTGCTTTTTCAATTAATTACTAGCCGTAAATGGCCTCTGTCCCAACTTTGTTTTGAATGTGTTGCAGGCCTGAAATATTTACCATTAAAATGAAGTTAAACAGAAATAAACAGGAAATAGCTCAGGTTCCTACTGTCTGCAAGTAAATGTAATGTAAAAAGTATTTTTTTATGTATTTTTCCTGTACTGTCGCAGGTTTTTTTTTCCGATTTGTCTCTTCCAGGTTGTATATTTAGCAAATACTATTATCCAGCCTTACAATCCAAGCAATAGTGGGTAATAAGGCCTCATAAGCCTTGTGAGGAGGTGAGTCAGCCTGAGATATTAGGCTGCAATGTCATAATTTAATTCGTAATATAATAAAAGTTTTCCATGCTGCTGTTGCCCTAGTTGGAACTCTACTGCTGCATCAGGAGCAGATTAGGGCTTAAGGCAATGTTCCTATTTGCTGCAATCTTAAAAATGCTTGTAGTCTTAAAAATGACTACAGGAATGCACCTATTTAATCATGTCCATGGTTTGCCTCAATAAATCTGACCGCATGTTATTAGATATGCTAGCTACATCACGGTAGGAATTTGGTCAAATTTATAGCACTTCATAGAGCTTCGTAGTCATGCTCTCCAGAGCTGTGGATCGAGACCTTCTGTTTGGTGTTACTTTGGAATAATTACAGCAGCTTTTTCGAGTAATTAAAGCTCATCAATTCAAAGAAAGGTCGATTTTAAGGTTTGGCCTGGTTCTATCAGACCTGGCAACCCTGTATAGCAGTTTAAACCCAGCTTAGAACCCGTTTCTCCTGGAAATCTTTTGTGGCCAGGCTGCAGCTGACTTCTCCACTCAGTTTGTTGTGGCTGTGATCACAGCCAGAAACCCCATCACAGAAGACTCCTCGGTGTTTACTGCTGCACTATAAGTCTGTTTGCAGTTGTGGTGAAGATGTCAGTGGGTGCCCGGTGAAAAAATCGACTCAGTGCTTCGTGAAAATACACATTGGACTCTGCCAGCTCGTTTAACACTACGAGTGGATGAGTACGATGGACAGAAGTGAAAAATTGGAGAAAGGTAGGAAAAAGAGAAACGACTGAGAGGAACAAACAACACGAAGAATAATTGGAAGAAGAGGCAAATAGAAAACATAAATGGCGAAGAAGAGTCCATGCTGTGTCCTAGAACAGCAGGAGTGGGTGAGGTCATCGCAGATCAAAGGTCAGTCAGGGTTAGACTGACAGCATGGGGCACGGGGATTCTCCCAAACTCTTCCCGAATGGCTAATCTTTCCAGATGTTAAACTCAATATAAGCTACTGCTGAGGTGTTCGGCCTCATTGAATCTAACTCGAGCTTTAGTTCTCATAGAAGGAACTACATTCACTATGAGGGACACTCTTAACAAAACATTGCCTCAAGGGTTTTCGGATGGTTGATGGTTCTGGGAAGAAAGATTTCTCTTTGAAAAGCGTTTCAAGGTTATAAAGTTCTTTGCACGCATTCTAAGTGGGTTCTGTTTGGAACCGTTAAGGGACACCTCTGAAGAACTGACCCTAACACGTTATGCTGCTAGATGGAACTGGCTTGAGGAAAACCTGCTGGATCAACACTGAAAAACTTTAAAGATGAGGTCAACATTGTAAGGTTCCGCAGGTCCGTTTGCGGCAATGTTGCCTTTGTATTAATGTGGTTAATTTTACTATAAGTACAAACAGAAGAAATTGGGTTCTTTAAATAGCTAATGGTACTGGAAAAAAAAAAACTTAGGAAATCTGCAACCCCAAAATCATAAAAAGTTGGAACAGAATGGAATTAGCAAATTAAAAAAAAATAGAGTGTCATCTTACATTTGTATCCATTCCTGCATTTCAGGCCTGCAACATATATCACTTTGTTTTGCTTTTCCTTCTCACAACACTTATGTGATTTAGTGTTTTTATTTTGCCCTGTTTATCCTGAAAACACGTCTTAAGATGTGGGACCGCACAAGGTCATCGTTGGCACATTTTTCATTTCACCACACATTCTCTATCAGGGCAGGTCAGGACTGCAGGCCAGTCCAGTACCCGTACCCTCTTGTTCCACAGCCATGCCTTTGTAATTTGTGCAGCATGTGGGTGTGCATTGTCTTGTTGATAACTGCATGGGCATCCCTGGATAAGATGTTCGTCTTGCAGGCAGTTTATGTTGCTCTTGTGTATCTTGTGTACTTTTCCACATTAATGCTCCATCACAGAAGTGTAAATGACCTTTACCATGACAGAGCCAGGCTTTTGAACTTGTTCCTTATAACAGTCTGGATGCTCCTTTTTTGTGAATAACAATTTATTTGAATTCAAGTCCAACAAAAATAGACCAATTTACATTAGTTCACAACGCACTAACATACATATAAGTAATCATATTACCTGATCACTGAAGGTAACCAATCTCCCATTTTTCAAATATGGTCCTTCACAAACCAGATAGCATCTCTCCAGCCGCTGACGTTTTTTTGAAGAGGCCTTATGAAACTTGGCCGTGGATCAAAATCAAAATATTCAAAAGGTATTGTAACCACATAGTCTGCAATATAGTACCAAGTTCACAGTGAAGTTTCAAAATAGCTTTTATAGAGGCCGTCAAGCCTGCCATGAGAATTGTTTTCTGAATTAATTTGAGACCAAAACCAGAATCATCGCATAGCAATACAAGAACATACATAACATAAATGTAGTCTGGTATTTATCAATTCAGAGAGAAATTTAGTTACAAAAGTCCAAAACCATGCTACGGCTGGACAGTCCCAGAAAAAATGGAAGAAAGTACCAGTCGAAGAGAGTTCACATCCTGTACGATACTTCTCAGCAGTAAGCTTCATTTGAAAAAAAAAAAAAAAACAGAAGAGGAGTCATATAAAATGGATTCTCATGTTTAATTCCATCAAACACATGGCACCCATTCGGTGGAATGGCTCAAGTCGCATCTAAGCCAGATTTAGACTGAGTGACTGTTAGGGTTCAGCCAGGTTATCGCTACAGCGGATAAGACAAGCAAAGCACAGTCAGGAAACAAACAAGTGAAGTGAGGGTGATTAATCACAGGATCGTTAAAGTCCACTCAGTTTATACACTGATTTATCCGTTTATTTGGTGTACCTACCTTGTAGCTATGCTTATTAACAGTTTTATCAGGTACAGTGATCATGTAAGTGTACTTAGAAGATTAAGAATTCCTGACAGCCAGCCATCTGCTGTTATAAACAGCGTGCTCTCATTCCCATCCATCAGAAGCAACCACAATAGGACCACCAGTGGCCAGATACAATCTGGCTGGTGGATCATTCTAAACACAGTAATGACACAGTGTACCAGACCCAGCGGGGCAGCTTGGGTTTGTAAGCGTTGTGTACACTTGTGTGTGGGAGAATGTGTGTGTGTCTCCCACGTGTGGTGGAGAAACTCGATCCAGCCCGACACAACAAGCGGCACGGCTTCAAAGCTTGTTTGTGTTTTTACAGCTTGTCCAGCTGCTTCGAATGGACAAACACACCTGAGGGAACCGGACCGCTATGAACAACATGAGCACCTCTGCAGTGGCTCCTGCCGGGCAGACGCAGGGGGCGAGGGAGTGAGAGATGGTCAGGAAGATCGGCTTATAGGCAGAAAACCAAGTTAGCAAGACATTTAAAGGGACGCTGCTTCATCTCGTGGTTTGGAGCGAGTAAAATAAACTTCCTTTTCACGGTTATAAGGAATGGTCTGCTTCTCAAGTCTAACTCAGAATTGGGCACAGACAAGAGATACAGGGAGACTGTTCTGAGCATGCCTACATCACAACCATGGGGGGTCTGTGGTGACCTAGTGGTTAGAGTACAAGACTATGGACCAGCAGGTCCAGAGTTCAAATCCCACCTCTGCCACAGTTGGGTCCCTGAGCCTTAACCCACAACTGATTGCATTGTAAGACTGTATCAATAGGAAGTCGCTCTGGATAAGGGCGGCTGCTAATAGACATAAATGTCTGGTGGACCAGAAAGGTGCTTTTTTATGGTTCTACTTATTGTGGCTTTTTTGGAGTCTGTTTGAGCACGCTCACACACTGTCCGCCTATACGCAGTAGAGATTTATTGATTCTACACTGCAGTTGGCGTTGTGTTCCGTACTTGGCCATGGTTAGTGATCACACTGCATTGGAAGAATAGCACAGCAGCTATAAGCTATAAAAGAAAATGTTGTAATTTATGCCAATAAAGATTTGCAATGACTTATTTAGGGTTTTTTTTGGTCTGTTTGTGTGTGGACTGGAGTACTAAGCTCTTCATAGATACTCATGGGCGGGAGCTCTAAGGAAAAAAAGTTGGGGACCACTGGCCTTCAGGATCTAGCTGTGCTAGGGTCCCTGGTTCAATCCGAATTTCGGGTTACTATTTACTAGTTTATTGGAGTTTGACTTGTTCTCTTTGCATAAGTTTATTGTTTCCACACCACTGTTTTTGGGATGTGCTATGGGTGCACCAAACAAGGATGCAGCCTGCTTTGTCTGGGGATGTAGTACAAATGTTCTTGGTGTCCAAACTGGACTTTGGAAAGGTTGACCCATCCCTGCAAAAATTGCCTCCACCACAACCCTTAAAACCAGATCCTAGGTCTCAGAGGTGAGAACCAGCTGCTGGAAACAGCATTTCCTGAGAATCTAGGTTCGAACCACAGTCTGAGCTTGAGAATGTCCGGTGGTACGGTTACAGTACGGTGTCATGGGTGTGCACGTTCTCCTGCACTCAATGAATCCTACATGCTCTTGAGCAGGATAGGCATGGCCAAAAGGAGAGCTTTCCCTTTTCCAACCTTTGAGATGAAGTGGTTAATGAACGATGTCCATTTTTCGGTCACTATTCATGGATCTCCTCCCTGTTCGTCCTAGCTCTTAGGAACTTTTAAGGTCAGTGATTCATGCTCATCTGGCCATGTTGGAGTTTAGTTGCCAGTCTAGTGGTGGCCGGAATATCAGGCCAAGAATCTTGTAACGTGCAGGAGGTATTAGTGTCAAAGAAATGACTCCTAAATGTGGCTATGAAGACCGGCATGATCCAATTTTTCCTTCTCTTTTTCGTTCGCTCTCTTTCTCCCTTTCTTTCGTCCCCGGGTGGCTGTATGTAACATCAGTAAAGCTGTCAGGCAGCCGGGCCAAGATAAACAGGCCGAGTTCGAGGTTCAGAGGTGACAGGGGCTGAGATGTTTTTCCTGAGGAACTGAGGGACCCCCGGAGGACCGCCGCTGGGGCAAAGGAGGGGTCGAGGGGGGAAGACGATCCCTCAGATTACCCCACACATACACACTTGCACGTCCTTCTCTCTCAGTCTCGCCCTCACTCTCCTCTCTCTCTGCATCTGTGTACACAAACCAGCTTCACACATACACACACTCATTCATTCACCCACTCTCCTTAAATCACTTTTGGGTTACACAAAGCCCAAAACACCACACACACTGCTGTTTGTTAGCCCACTGTTACCACGCAGTTGCCAGACCTAGATTTACAGTGATGGTTGCAAGCACTGGCTTTAAAAATTAAGTAATTGTAAAGTTTTATGTAGTTACAAATGCAGCAAGCAGACATTAAACAGATTCACAGTGAACTTTAGGTCATTATATGGCCAAAAGTATGTGGATATACTTTTTAATTAGTTATCTCTGCTACTTCAGCCTCACTCACTGCTCACAGGCTCCTAGTCCAGTTCAAAATAACCAGCATTTCTTTGCTGGAAACCAGCACACTCCCAAACTCTACATCTACAATAAAGTCCCAACTCCAAATTGTTCACCACATGTACCAGTTCTAGTCGTCACACTAAACTGTTGATTCCAGTCTTCACTATGAGCTGGTCTTCCATTACTAGTTCCAGTCCTCACTTCAGATTATTCTTATGGTACCAGTTCTAGTCCTCACTACAGGCTGTTCTTCCAGTGCCAGTTCATAGACTTAATTCTTATTCCAACACCAGTTCCAGTCCTCACACTTAAGCTGTTCTCCCAGTACCAGTTCTAATCCTTACTTCAGGCTGTTCTCATGGTACCAGTTCCTATCCTCACTGTAAGCAGTTCTCCCAGGTCCACTTTTCATACCTGTCCCCAGACCACCACCCAGCCTGCTGACTGAGACTACCACAGCACCAAAACTATCCTGCTGGAATAACAGCAAAAGACTCACTTATAGTCTCCATTTTAAATTTTAATTCTAGTTATAGAATTATAGTATATAAGTATTATATATAGTTGTTCTGTAATATTCCAAAAACAGAAAAAAAAACAGATTCACAGATATAAAACCACACTGTTGTTCGGCAGCACGGTGCTGCTGGTGTTAGCACTGCCTCCTCACAGCTCCGAGATCCTCAGGTTCAATACACAGTGGTCCGTGCCTGTGTGGAGTTTGCATGTTCTCCCCATGTCTGTGTGGGTTTTCTGTATGTACTCTGGTTTCCTCCCACATTCAAATGAAACGCGTGTTTGGTTAACTGGTGTTTCCAAAGTGCCCTTAGTAAGTGTATGGCCCTGTGAGTGTGCGTATCCTGCGATGGATTGGCGATCCTGCCTTGTGCCCTGTGCTACTCGCTAGGCATCGGCTCTCCTGTTACCCTTACTAGGAACAAGCAGATGAGAAAATGAATGAATATTCGAATCAGTATTATATAATATATATATAATACTAAGTATAATTATCTTATTATCTATATATGATATCTTATCTTACATATATATATGTATATATGATTGTTCTAATAATTTTTATATGTTTACACTATTATCTTCTTGTTCATATTTACAAATAGAGTTATACTTGATTTCAGATTCAGATCCATTTGCTGTTTGTACGTTCTAGAGACGTTCTTTATTGTTCATTGTTGATGATCACAGTGTTGCCAATACAAGTGTGAATTGTTGTGTTTGTCCATTTCCATGGATTTAATTATATTCCTAACAAACACAAACAAGCACACGGATCACACGGATATGGAGATAACGTTGCTGCACCAGATCTTTGCTTAACTGAATCCACCACATTCGAGTCAGTGAATCAATATACGTATAATACAATTACTTCCCAAATAAAAGTTTCAATCTTATAATCAGCATTCCTTTACAATACGCAACATGAATATTTACCTTTATGTCATTTAGCAGATGTCCTTATCCACAGCAACTTACAATTAATACAGTCTTACAATCTAAGTAATTGGGGGTTAAGAGACTTGCTCAGGGACCCAACTGTGGTGGGATTTGAACCCTGGACCTTCTGGTCCATAGTCCATTACCTTCACCACTAGGCCACCACAGTCCCATTATTGTTATATATTATATTTGCCCATTTAGTATTAGCTCTGCGTCGTGCTGTCTAGCCATCGTTTTGTGTTAGTCTAGCCAGTGTAGTTCTTTGTCGCTCGTGCTCATATGTCCATCTTCCTGCTTTTAGTAGTTGTAAATTGTGACAGCACACCAATCAGCCCTCGTCTCTTTTATGTCTGCCAGTAAGTACGATTGATCAGATTGATCTAATATGACTTCAAAGATAACTAGATTGAGTTTGCTCAGATATTGGTGGGGAAATGTCCCAACCGTCCCTGAGCCCTTGAGCTATAGCACAGTGCTTATACTGCAGCGAAACCTTATTCTAGGATCTGCCTCAGCTACAAAAAAAAAACATGGACATTTTGCCAAAGTAAGTAAACAAAACGCGTTATGGGGTGTAAGTGTCACTAAGATTTAAATCTGCAGAGCAGATGTACATTCAAATAACCCAAAAGCTGCTCCATTCAATCAGTCTAGAAGAAAGAGACATCACAATAAATCACAGACAAAACATTTGTACTGAGGTTTAATCTCTGGATCCTTTTTTGAACGCTGTCAACTATTTTCAGGCTCACCACGTAATGAGGAACAATAATTCATGCTAGCTAGCTAAAGTTAGAACGCCAGCCCTGTATACAGAGTCTGGTCTCCAACAAAATGACACATATTTCAAAGAACACTGCAGCAATAATAAAAGCGCACACAGTTTTTCAAATGTTGCGTGCTTTATGTTTGCGTGGAATATAGCCCAGAATAACACTAGCACACTAGCTGTCGATGTTTTAGCAAAAACAGCTATGAATGGAGTATACTCAAAAAAAGAAAAAAAAGGGGGCACACTGCTCACACCACCCAACCTAACAGACCGTATGGGTGGTGATTTATGTCAAATCAAAAACAGGAGAACATAACTAATGTTCAAAACTGGTATTTAATGCCATTGAATCTTGAATATGAATCTATATTTACTTTGAGGATAAATTATACTATCTAAATATATACACATTAGAACTGCTCCCAGTCATAATGTAACAACATCAATTGCTTCTTTATTTATTTACCTCACTTTTAAACAGAGTTTAAAGCCCACAGCATCAGAAAAGCACGAGCAGAGCTGGGTAATTCATTAAAAATTAATTAAAACTGACATTCAAAGCCTTTAACCAACAAAATCATGCCCATGTCTTTTATTTTAGTTTTATTTAAACGCACCGCCCACTTAAAAACACATTCCCAGTGTGCAGTCACGTGACTCTGCCCCGTCCAGTCATTATAAAAGCAGCATGGAGGAGAACTTAAACATGCCTCAAAAAGTGCCAAGTCTGTCTGGACACATTTTGACTGTAGAGAAGAAGACACAGGAAAAAAAAGTCTGTCACTGAATATAAGCAGAGCAAAAAAAAAGAGACTGACAAACACCTCGTAACAAGCACCTGCACAAAGCAGCTCTCAGTAACACAAACATTTATAAACACAATATGAAAAGGATTCAAGAAGATGGAAATAAAGAACAGAAGCCACCTCCTACTTTAATCTAAAAGATTTGGCTTCCTTAGTGACAGTGGAGCTCAAAGGGTTTAAACACCTGTTTAAAATTACTGCACATGGAAATATTTAAAATATTTGTTTACAATGTCTTAATTCTGCAATTAATTAATGCAAAGTTCTTTACTTTCTACATTTTAAGGAATTCGATTTTTGCAATTAGTTTTACAATAAAAGTAGATGTGACTTTTGATATAAGACATTTTCATTTCAAGTGATGTAGCCTGCGATTTTATTTGTTCAAAACAAACTACGCACAAAAATTGGGGGATATTTCATTAGGGGGTATTTCGTTTTAAAATATCCTCTTATTTTTGTGAGCGGTTCATTTGTGTTTTTTCGTTCTCCTCTGACTTTTAAACCAAGTCAAGTCAGATTTATACGGCCCGCTTTACACTGGAACATTGCCTCAAAGCAGCTTTACAATTGTAGATTCACTTCTAATATTTAGGGCCAATCCCAAACTGAGCAAGCCTAGGATGACAGTGGAAAGGAACAAAATCCTAAATGGTATGAAGAAGAAAAGTTGAGAGGACCAATACTCAAAAAAGAGACCAAACCTTAGATGACAAATATAAGAATGATACTTATTTATCTTGTCAAAGTTTAGAAGTAACAAAGCTAAGCCAATGTAACAGATAAAATAATGTATAAAATAAAGTACAAATGATGCATATTAGCTTTATTTAGTCCAATACAGAGAGTCACTTTGAGATCTTGAGTTCACAGCAGGAAAGTCCTGGAAGGCACATTGTTTCCAACCAACCAGAGGAGGGGGAGAGTTACTGCCCTCTGCCGTGGCGTGGGCAAGGTGGCGATGGAGCTGATGAAGGAAACAACTTGAGTAGATCTGAAGTGGAGGAACATCGTCACAACAATCATAACAATATGAACGCTTTCAACAGAAGAAAAAATATCCCAGCTTTAATAGTTGAACATATTTTGCAGTGCGAACCTTGGCAGTGAACTCAGAGGGCAAAAACACTCAAAAGCAAAATAATGGTTCATAATCGATAATGATTCATCATAATCAAGGTAAAATGTTCCGTTAATCCTGATACTGATTTGAGGTCATATCACCCAGCACTAAGCATGAGTATTTAAATAAACAAGCTCAGAGACACACACCAGTGCGAGTCAATTTGATGGCAGCACAGTGGCTTGGTGGGTAGCACTGCCACCTCACAGCAAGAAGGTTCTGGGTTCAATCCCACTTTACCCCGGTTTACTCCCACAGTCCAAAGACATGCTTGTTAGGTTAATTGATGTCTCTAAATTGGCCCTGTGTGTGTGTTCTCTATGATAGATTGGTGTCCCTGTCTAGGGTTGTTCTTGCCCATGCTTCCAGAGTTGCTGGGTGGGCACTGGCTGACCTGCGACCTGTGTGGATTAAGCGGAAAATATTGGGTGGATTGATTTTATTAATTCATATAACAGCAAAATAAATCAAAAAGGGATCAAGATAAAAAACAAGACAGCCCAGAAAATGATTGTACAAAATACTTTCCCTTGAAGAAAATAAATATAAATTGAATAAGTTTCCACAAACATACAGTTACAATCACAAAACACAATCATATAGTATATTGTTTTAGATTGAGGATTGTTAGAGTGAGAGTAAATGTTTCTGAACCTGTTTTTAAAGCTAATGAGACTAGTAGAGTTTTTTACATGAGGGAGTTCCAGACTGAAAGTCCACGATGAGAAAGTATAAACTGTCCAAGAGACATCCTAAAGAAAGCTGGATGAGGGTTAGCGGAAACTCTTGTGGCGTAATGATGAACTTGAAAATTAGAATGAAAACCGTTTTCAAAATAGTCAGAAAGAAGACCGTGTGCAATAGGGAAAATAAACATATATGTATTTGAAACTTGTTAATTGCACATACACATTGAGTTTAGATTCTGGAGCAGTGGATGCGTACGAATAATAACCTGACATAACAAAGCCTTTTTGAAGAATATGTAAACAAATGAAGTTACTTATTAAAATATTAGTGCAAATAAAATGACAGTAGGAGAGGTGCTGATAAATCAGTGTATACGTCAGTTTAAAAGTATTTTATGTTGCAGTATATGTTTGATTCTGTGGAAGACACTTATATTATTCTCTAATTTGTTTAAAATTGAGGAAATCCGCTCTCTCTGGCACAGTTTAATCATAGTTGAGTATGCCAAATAAATTAGTACAGTGGACCTGAGATAATATGTGAATAGACTAGGTGATTGGGATAAGTGAACGTGTATCAATACCTTTATTATTTTTTAGAGCTAAAAAGCATGTATGAGCTCTTTCTGATTTCAGGTGTGTGTGTGTCTGGGTGATGTGGATATGCCCTTCAAACAGTAGAAAGGCAAACCCCATTCCCTCCCAAACCCATGCCTATGGTTGTTGTCACAGCCTCCTTTGGATACCAGAGAATCAAAAGAAGGCGATGTTAAACTTATGAGCAGTTCCAGAAACTACAGACTAACAATGTAACATTGGATGCATTATAGAGCTGTATGTAAGATAAGTGCTTCTTTGCTTCATTGAGTACTGGAGCGTAAAAATGAATTCCTTAGGGTAAGATTGCATTCGAATCAGGTCTTAATTGCAAATATCAATGTGTTTTGTAAATACGTTGTGTAAGGTCACTTTGTATTCTTGTCATTTATAGATGTATACTTAAGAGTAAGTTGTCTAATACGGCCCAAGGTTACATCTTCTGTTTTATTGATTAAAGGAAATCAGTCAGAAGGTTGTTGAGTTGTGTATGTTTTTTTTAAGGTCACTTAACCTTCATGTCTGCATCCTTTCCACAACAGAGAAAGAGGAATTTGAAGGTGCAGCATTGTCGCTATTGTCTTGTACTTCTTTTAAATATTTTGTATTTTTTATATGCACAGTGAATCAAACATAGTGAGTACTGGTATAAAAGTACTAAAAGTAACAGTGTATAAAACATACAATAATAAATAAAACAGTGCACGGAAAGAACCAGAAAAGTCCAAAGTTGCTGTACTAGGCACTTTCCCATGTAAATTTGATTTATATTAGGTACACCCTAAGGTTAGAGAGAAGAAACGTGAAAAATGGGAATATAAAGACAGCAGCCAAAAACAGACAGTTGTGAGAGCAAGTGATCTTTGGCCAGACATTTGAAGTCAAACTGTTACATGCTCTCAGGTTGAATGACATATTGCTCAGTGGTGGTGTAATGGTGTGAGGAATTTTCTTGGCACACTTTGGGACTCCTTAATACCAAATGAGCATTGTTTAAATCCCACGACCTACCCGAGTATTGTTGCCCTCCATGTGCACCCTTTTATGAGCACGGTGTACCATCTTCTACAATTTCTACTTCCAACAGGATAACACTCCATCATCATCATCATCATCATCATCATCACAAAGCTCAAATCATCTCCAACTGGTTTCTGCACAAGATCATAAGCTCACTGTAACTCCAGCGGATCCACAATCACCAGATCTCCAACCAATACATAATAAATCAAAGTTATGAAGATTGTGATAAGTGAGTAGAAAACAAACAGCACATTTACATTTCTACGGCTTATATTTGTCATTTTAATGCCATCTATAAAGATCACACTAAATCATTATGGTCAGAAAGTTATTTCTTTTTAGGGTCAAATGAACGGGGGATCAAGACCAACAATAATCGGTCCAAGAATGGTCTAATAATGGGCGCACATCTGTCACTGGGGCAGCATATGAGAACTGACAGCCCAAACAGTTAAGAGAAACGATTTAAAAACGTGAAAGACGAGTGAATGAGCATGAGGAAAAAGCAGGACAAAGCATGAGGAAAAAGTGCAAAAACACGAGCAAGTCCTATCATTTTTACATCTTTGTTCCTTCCCCCTCGCGTCCTGCCGCTGCTCCTCATCAATCTGTCCAGGCCACAATGGGCTACGACAGAGGCGGCCCGGGCCGGCAGGGGAACACAAACAGGGGTGAACATGCAGCTCACAGCTCGCTTCCTTTTCCTCTGTAATGTAGGGGGTCCGATTAGACGGCGGCCCGCCTCCCACAGCGCTCAACATCCTCCAGAGGGACCTTCCTGCACCCTGAATCAAAACACAGCCTGATAGACGTGAAGGAGAAAGGGAGGGCAGGGTATTGGCTGAAATGTGGCAGAATTGTACGGAATATGGATATGAAGATGCTCTTAGGTCTATTCATCTCCGCGCCTAGCCTTCGGATGTATCTGGCCAATTATGCTATTCATGCTTCTTGCCGCTCTCAGATCCTCACCGTCCGCGTTCCCTCTTTCATTCGGCCTCACTTGGCATCTGTTACATCTAAACAACCCCACTTAACCTCATCTCCGTCACTTTCCCTGCCGGCGGTGCACGAGAACACACGTACACACACACAGAAAGAGACACACACAGAGAGACTGACGCAAAACTACTTTCTTTCAGTCACAAAAAAGCAAAGGCAAAATTACTCGGGTTGGGGGGTGGGGGTTATTAATTGCACACGGGGACATTATAAAGCCAGATGCCCCACAGTTTCTCCCTGCTCTTGGCAATCTTGGCCCACTTCAACCCCACCACTGCGCCCTCGCACCGAGGGCCCCGTCATTGTTTCAGGCCAGCTTTTATTTCTTTAGTCCTAACATTTTTTAAATAAGGCGCTCTGGAGAGGGCTCATCATCTTTTCCTGCTTTTCAGGCCTCCTCACTTTGAACTTGGGAGCTGAAAACCACAACCCACTTCAGAACCTTTAGCCTCTAGCACACAAACACACTCACGCACACACTCACACACACACACACACACACAGACTCAAAGGCTTGTTCATCCACAACGGAGTGCGTAGTCTGGAGTTCTCCAAGGGCAGCACAAAGACCGTCAGGGTGAGTAACTCCACATGCACAGGGCTCTTCTGGAGGATTAGGGCAGCCTAAAATCACTAAAGAAGGCTTAGGATCTGAGCTACTCTCTCTGCAAGTGATAAGTAGTGCACGCCCACAACCCCTTCACATTTTTAACCTTTTTAAATTCAGAAGAATTCCTAGTCAGATACAAGCTGCTGCCCAATTGGGTCAGCTAAGAAGTTTCGAAGGTCCATTTGAAGTTTCTGCCTTAAATAATAAACACGTTTAGGTGGCATCCAGAGCAAATCCTATTAAAACTGTTGAACTCTTTGAATCTGGGCCACTCGACCAGCTTATATGTTATGATGCCATAACCAGGGGCGTCATCAAACCCACTTACTCGGGGATGTGCCCTAGTATAATGTTATGCCCCCCAAAAAATCACAAAATTAAATGGTTCAAATTTGATCCTGGACTACTGAGCAGAACTATAGGACATACCACAGAATTTCATCACAGGTACTATGTTTCTGAAAGTAAAAGTGAGCCGCAGCACGGCGGCCAAGACCATACAGCGGTTTAACAAACTCAGAACAGGCCTCATCCTGGTCGACCAAAGAAGCTGAGTGCACATGCTCAGTGTCATGCCCAGAGGTTAGCTTTTGAAAATAGACGTAGGAGTGCTGCCAGCATTGCTGTAGAGGATAAAGGTGTCAGAGCTCAGATCATACGGCGTTTGGCCAAACCCTGTTGAGCATCTGTGAAGGACGCCACGGTCTCTAACATCCACCAGCTCTGTGATGTCGTCATGCAGGAGTGCAAGAGGATTCCAGTGGTAACCTGTGAAGCTCTGCTCAACTCCATAAACAAGAGAGTTAAGGCACGGCTGGAAAATAATAGTGGCCACACTAAATATTGTCACTTTGGGCACAATTCGGCCATTTTCACAGAAAATTTACAGCATTATACAAACTGTAGACGGACTACTTTACATTGTGTCAAAGTGTCATATCTTCAGTGATGCCGTCTGAAAAGATATAATAAAATATTTACAAAAATGAGAGGGGTGTACTGCCTTTTATGAGATACTGTACTATGTAAACACAATTTGATCACTGCTTGTTACTTTTAATAACTGAAAGTACAGATAATAAGAGATACTATCTTTTTGACTTATTTGAACAATGACTTGAGGCATTTCTAAGAAAACTATTAACAGTTTAAATCAAGCACATGCATTGAGTTGTGCTGAGTATTAGTACACAAGTATACAGGCCTGGTCAAAGGACACATTGTGTTGATTTTCTAAACGAAAAGAAGTGAACACAAGCGCTGCAGGGAACAAGCAAGACTCTACTGAGTCTAATACTTCACAAAAACACTCGTGGATCTTGTGGGAAGCTTCCCAAATTTTGCCACGTGTACTTTTTAGTGATTTGAAGATGTGTATCATATTTTTTTAAAGTCTGTAATTGGTCTTTTACTGTTTTTTTATTTCCTGTACTAAGCATTTTACAAGTCTTTTCAATCCAAAAACCCGCAGAACCCGTGGGTATATGTGTATATGAATGTCATTTAATGAGTATTGTTTTTAAGTATCGTAATCCCTATCTAAATATTTTCCTTTGCTAAGCATTATCATATGGCTTTAATAACAGAAAGATTTTGAACTAAAGTCAGCAGGGGGGCTTTGTGCTTTTAAAACCGCGGCCTTTGCACCCTCGCCTTTTTAGCAACCCGAAAGCGTCAGGCCCTTTCAATGAAAGCCTGGTGTATTTTGACTTTTTTTAAATTCAATTTCCCTGATGGAGCGTTTGAACAGTCTGTTTCGGCCGTGATGGGACATTTATTTGGTGGATTGTTGACACAGCTCCGTGCAGGCCGGCTGAAGAGTGATAGTGGGGAAAATCTGACAGGAGCAGGGGTGAAGGGCCTCGTCCTAAACGCCCACATAGTTTTCTTCTTGTGAGCACCGAGCTAAAAAAGGGAAAGCAAAACGCAAGTAAATCCATTTTAATGGCTCACACTGGTCAGGCCTTTTAAGAGTCAGCGGTGATGAAGGGAACGGGAAATTCAGCCGAGTTCATTATTGAGCGCGGGCCATATGTGAGCTCTTTTTGCTATTTATCATAATGCAAAGGGTGAAGGTGCTACAAAGCCTGGATTATCTGGTATTGGGTTACTAATGAGTGCCACACACACAACTCTCAACCCTTTTTCTCCTCTCTTTTCTTTCTCTCTCAGGCACGGCTCTACCCCCATCTGTACGCTCATGGCCTCGCTCGCAAGCTTTGGGAGAGGACCTTTTCTTGAGTGTGGTGGAACATCAAGAGCTGTCCTGTGTGCCCCAAATTCTTGCCCCCGTATCGACTGCGGTTCTGCTCTGGTCACTTTGAGGCAAAATGAAGAGACTTTGCACCTCCATTGACCGGCCTGCAGCACTTCAGCTCAGTCAACGTGGACGCTGTGTATCTAGAGTAACACCGCGTGTCTGTGTCTGAGCCACACAGCTTGTTTCTTTAACGCAAATGCACACAATAGAGTTATTCACTATGGTCACAAGTGTCAATAGAACACAATCAGGTAGTTGATGGCACAAAAACAGCACAATTAATCTACAAACAAAGGGAATCATTTCAAAATAAACATATGCAAAGCCGTATTTTTGAAGAGAGGTTTATTCATTATTAGTGCTATAGTATTAATTATGATTGCTAAGTCTTAAGTATTTCTTTAGATCTTAAGAATTTAATTGCCTATATAGACTTACATTTATATGTCTATGTCTATACAGAATTCATATATGGTATAGATGTATGTTGTTATAGGAAGTCATTTTCACGAGTTTATACTTTAGTATTGTTTAACCTTGCTTGCGTTATTAAATGCATACTGCCCAATTAAATAAAACATGAACTATCTTCTAAAACAGAAGTACTTTATTTTTTAAATTACATTTATGCCCTCATTAAGTCTGTTGTCTTTGTTGTTAGATACGTCATGAATTCTAGTTATGTTTATGGATTTACACATCTTATCATTATTTAACTTCATTTTTTATGCTTTGCAATAAAGTTATTCTAGTCATAGTTATTCATTTTAGTTATCATATCATATCATAGTAATCACTGGTTTTATGAAGCCTCTAATGTTTCCATAGTTTGTAGTTCTATTTATAGCCTTAAAGATTAACTATAGATATTGATATATACAAATAGTAAAGATTTCGTGTTGTTGTTATCAGATATGCCACGATTTTAAGTCATTTAGATGAATTTGCAATACTGTGAAAAAGGACTCTATATGTTCAGATGTATTATTATTAATGGTATAATGACCATATAATCATTATTTCTCAGTCTCTCATATGACCAGAAAACACAGGAGATTTGTATACAATTATACATTTGTATTAAATATAGAAAAACAGATTATGCTACATTGGCAAGTATTTAGTGTAACTTTTCTTCAAATAAACACATCCGTTATTGAAATAAGCAAATCTGACAATATTCAGGACAAACTGCTGTATTTAGCTATCTGTTTTTAGTATTTCATAACATGTATGTTAGTATTATGTGACACGTGTCTGTGGTTTGTAGTCATAGCGATATATAAGGATGTTGTAACCCAGTATCAGAATTATTTAACTGTTGCCACTGTTGCTTTGTTCTTTAAATTTCCACACTGTCTGTCTAACTGTGGATTTAGTTTTTCAGCCTGATGTGTATTAACAACTCTTTTATGATGCACTTAAAAATCTCCATTGTTCGTGGCGTGATATACTTCCAAAAACGACAAACGTGTCATGAGCACAGTGTCCACTCACCCCTGACTGCGCTTCAAATGAATTGCTAATCAGAGAGGTTCACATACTTCTACCACTCATAGATATGTACAGTGATACTGGACCATTAATTAATACCTTTTTGAATTTGTTTAATCTGGTTCTCTTTATCTACTCTTATATCTTTGTGTGAAATTCTATTGATGTTTCAGCTCGTATTTACCACGAAAAATAGAACAGGACTTTGTGACTGTTTCAAAATCTTTTTATGTTTCAGTCCATCATTTTGTCTGCACGTGTTGTTATTTTTATATGTATGTATATTTGTCTCTGTGGGATTTAATGTGTTTTAGTGTCGTTTATGCTTAAATGTATATGTGTTCAGTATAAAATTGTGTCTTTGGGTCGAACTGCGTTTTAGCCTGTCAGTTTGTGTGTTTATGAAACTGTTACATGCATGTCTCTTATCTTTTGTGATTGAGAGTATATGTGTGTGTGTGTGTGTGTGTGTGTGTGTGTGTGTGTGTGTGTGTGTGTGTGTGTGTGTGTGTGTGTGTGT
>JAYJMA010000002.1:225163-237638 GCA_036873895.1 Parotocinclus cabessadecuia
TGTGTGTGTGTGTGTGTGTGTGTGTGTGTGTGTGTGTGTGTGTGTGTGTGTGTGTGTGTCAGTGTGTGTGTGTGTGTGTATATATATATATATATTGATGCAAACGTGTGGTTTCACACTACGCAAATGTTAGAAGTTAGAATATTTATTTTGTTTTATGGAAAAGACTTGTATAGAATCGTTCGTGCTAGTGAATCGACTCTTCAGAGTCATATAAAAGATTTGTTCAAAATGACTGAGTCGTAGCGAATCCCGCATCACTAAGTTTCACGACGTGTGCGAGAAGGCAGCAGGCAATAGCGCTTCAAAGATCGCTTTACATATTTAAACCCAGGACCGAGCTAGAAACGGTGACATTGTCGCCGATCTTCTCTTAATTAGCTCACGTCGGCATTATCATCACTCTGCTTTTATTGAATTCTTTTGTCAGAAATGCCACTGACCGTAACTTTGAACGGCCCCTCGCCTTGGGGTTTTCGGCTCGTGGGCGGACGGGATTTTAGTACACCGCTGACCATTTCGAGGGTAAGTTTTTAAAGTGAACTCTCAAAAACCGAATCAATTTAAATTCGAAACACCGTTTGAGAATTGAATGAGTTAAAGCAAAGTGAGCGAACGTATGAACGTACGAATGAAATATTATTCAGTTTGAACTTTGTATAGAATATGGAATATATAGTTAGCCATACTAATAATTGAAATGAATGGTGACTTTAGATTAAAGTGAAGTCTACAGACTTAGGTGAAATGTACGATAGGTCTGTGTGCAGGTCAGTGTGTTCCTACATCACAAAGTTTTATTACATAGCCCACAGACTTTACGCTATATGGGATTTTCCTCTGGTGGAGAACAAAGCGGAGGACATGAGCAGTGGGCTCAGTAAGTCCCTGTAACTACTTGCTAGATTTTACTGTCGTTAATTTAATTATTTTCAGGTCAATAAAACAAATAAATACAATTGTAAAAACTGCCCCTTTATCTTTGATCTTCAAAAAACAGGAGACCGTTGATAACTGTGTACAACACTGGAAAACTTTCCTGTCCTGGAATAGGATTTAAAAAGCTTGTAAAAGTTTTTAAATGGATCGTAAAGTTGCTATGTTCAAAATAAAAAGCAGAGCCAAGCTTTGTAAGGCTGAGGCTTTTGGATATGAATAAAATGAAATGTTTTTTGCAATATGAAACAAGAGATGCATTGATCCCAGTGTTTCATTTTCGAAAAATAGTCACCAAGTTTAAGATGTGACTGTAACCAAAGCAAAAGAGTAATACAATTAAACCATTATATCACTCATAAGATTGAATCAAGAATGAAACAATGAAGTATTGAAAAAAGTTATTAGTAATACTTTAATAATAATATAGTAACATGCATCCAAATTGCAGATGGCTTTTGTTAGCCAGCATGAATAAGGCTTCTGGTCTTGTTAAATTCAGGATTTTCAAAATGAGCCACTTATTATTAATTTTGTGTTTAACAACTGTCATTTAAATAACGCATTGCTTTTCAAGTGAGGAACGATACCGAATGACCGATATCTAAGATGTGTAATGAGATTAGTTTCAGTGCATCACTATATGAAACAACTTAGCTATTCAAAGCCCATCATTTTCCTGACCATTGTGGTTGCTGAAAACAGTCCTAACTTTGGCAAGAAATGTACTTAAAGTCTCAGTTGTGACGGTTAAGAGTTTTCCTTCTATACTCAGTAGCAGGATTTAACCTGTTGACCTTGTCTTCATGGAAAAAATCAAACCTTAAGTCTGGAGTGTGGTTTAGCTCCAGTTGTCCCAGAGGGACAGCACATTAGTCACTAAGGTTGACTTAGGAATTTATGATATGTGGTGAAAAAAATACATCTACAACTGAAAACTAAATCCTAATGTTGTGTTAGGCATTACACAATCTTTCATGCCTTGTTAGCAGCTCTGGAATCATAGCTGTAGTGCAAAGCTTAAAAATAAATTGTGCACACAACACTATTGTTGAAAGGGAGAATTTTGTGTATGAACTATTTGTTTCATTGACAACACCTCTGTTATCCGAGTCAAGCATCATAAATAGAGAATTGGAGTAAGGGAAGGTCTGTTGGGCACATCAGAAACGCTACCCAGCCCTGCAGTGGACTGGTGCCCTATTCAGGGCATGCTTGTCTGTGTGCTGTGAATTTTGGAAATAAGCTCTTGGGTGCTTATAACCTCTTAGAAGGGTAAGCTGGGATAACATGTGAAAAAAGCAAGATTATATCCATAAAGAAATTCCCTGCTTAAGAAGTTTGTTCTTGAAGTTTTGTTCATGAGTGTTTCAAGCATCACTTTATCAAGCCAATCTAAGACCCTGTTTAATCTTGGTCTATACCAAAATGTCCTGGCTCCAGCATCCTGTAAGCAACGTCCAGTGAACACTGATGAAAGATCAGAGGATGACGAACACAAACTGAGCAGCAACAGATGAACTACTGTCTCTGACTTTACATTTACAAGGTAGAGCAATATGGTAAATGTCTCTAATAGAATACACAGTGAGTAAACAGTGTTTAAAAACTCTAGCAGCACTGCTTTGTCTGATTCACTTAGGCCAGCACAACACACACTAACTCACCATTAGCACATCAGTGTCACTGCAGTGCTGAGAATGATTCACCACCCAAATAGTATCTGATCTGAGCTGGTCCTGTGGGGGTCCTGACCACTGGAGAACAGAGTGATGGGGACAAAGTATGTTGAGAAAATTACAGCTTGTAATTCTTAAACTAAAATACTACTGTACTTTCTATATTCCCAGTATTACATTTAAGACATTACATTCATTGTATTCACATCTCAAAAAAAGAGTTAAAAAAGAAAAATACATTTAATTACTGTTTATCTGAGCAAGCAACAGATTGCCTAAAATCTCCTAAATGAACTAGTTTCTTGTGGGATTTCTCCAGGAAATATCTTTACGTTCACTACAAAGGCGTATTATCAGGAATATACTGTGCAAAATTTACTTGAATTCACTATATATTTATTTTGTTTATCCCCTGGGAGTTTGACCAATTAACCTTTCGGGTGATGAATTTAAGTTGCACATCATCCAAACCCTGTTTGTTATCCCTGTGTGTGCTGGTGCTGTGTGATTAGTGCTGTTGAGGGTCCAGCTGAGGTCTTTGCAGGACCAGCAGTGTTACAAAGTTGGTGATGCTTATGGAGAAAAATTTAGGGTTCATAAAAGAACCAATCATCTAGTGATTTAACATGGTGTTAAGCCATATGCACATGCTGTGATGCAACCACAAGCACACAAAACCTGGCATCAAATAACGTTGATGGCTTAGATATTTACTCTTTAATAACAGTAGAGGTGTGGAGTTGCTGAATGTGCAACGAAATAAAAGCAGGTGTTTGGGACAGAGCTTAAATGTTTTTAGGGATTCAGATGTGTTGCAGGTCTTCTCTAAACACCAGACTGCATGGAAATAACAGTCACAGCCTAAAGGTGTGCGCAAAGTGTCTGTATACAGAGTTATATTAGGCTGGGATATTCTTTGTTCTTGCAAAAACATGATGAGGCATGAGACAAGGTTAAAAAAACAGATGGCAGATTTGTGACCTCTTTGCTTGGTGAAGTTTTAACATGTCTGATGTTATAAAGCTGTTGTTGCCAAACACTAAAGTAATCACATTGATCAAACAAATGTGTACATTGCACAAAAATGCTTCAGAAATTATTGACATAGTATGTGAAATTTATAAGCTGTATCTGCATTTGCAATGTTATGAAAAACAAATTTCTAAATGAATATACAACCCCAATTCCAGTGAAGTTGAGACATAAATAAAAACAGAATCCGATGATTTGCATATTATTTTTTACCTAAATTCAGTTGAATACTCTACAAACACAAGATATTTAACGTTCAAACATCATAAATATATACTTTTACTTTTAATTATACTTTTATATTATCTTAAAAGACCAATCTCATTGAGTATTGGGTGTTTGTGGGTAATTTGTGGTTTGACTCATTATATAATTAATTTTGTTTTATAATTTGAATTATTATTATTAGTTGTTTTTTTTCTACTACTAATTTAAATTTTATTAATAATTTGTTATTTATTTAAAACTAATTTTTTTATAATTTAATATACATTTAGTATTTATTTAATTAACATCTAGGCCTCCCATGGAGGATGGGTCCCCTGTTGAGTCTTGGTCCTCCAGAGATTTCTTCCTACCATTTTGGGGAGTTTTTCCTGGCCACTGTCACCCTAGGCTTGCTCAACTAGGGATTGGCCTTTTAGATAATGTATTACTGTAAAGCTGCTTTGAGACGATGCTACACTGTAAAAAGCTCTATATAAATAAAAATGAATTGAATTGAATGTCTATTACCTGATCACTTACACTGCAATAGCAAAAATGTCCCCATGTGCATAATGGAGATATATGATGTCACAAGAGTTCTGTTTATTTTATTAAAATTACATCTATATTATAGCAATTGCATTTTTAGCACTTGTTAAAGATGACTTTGAAGGCTGAGGATGTTTAAAGGCTCAGTGAGCTTTTGTTTACTTTGATGTTCAATTTAAAATAGCTGCACCTAGTTATTTTAATTTGTTGAAACCGTTACAAATGCACTTTTGTTTACTGTAGCATTCTTTAAAATGGTTTCAGGTTAAATCTATCTTTGTAAAAACTTTAAAAACACGAAAAATACAGACTTGATTTGTTATTTTTTAGAAATAAATGATAATGTTTTAACTTATTTATTTAGTTATTTTTTATATGGTGAAGCTATAATAAAACAAATTTATAATTTTAAACATCTGTTCCTAGTCATTTCCTTGAATTGATGTGTTGTTTCTATTTATATTACTCAGGTTTAAAAAGATGCATTGTTCATACACAAAAAAGTAGGAAAACCAAATCGTGGATTTAGTATCGTGAACAGAACCTCTGCTACACACATATAAAACTCAAAATTATGGCCAATTAAATCAAAATGATTGGCAAGCTACTAATCTAAAGTTTCTGAAGAGCCCGTTTTTTAAAACCTCTGACAAAGTCTTTTACTAGGGGAAGTTTAACAGTGTTTTTAGTACTTCACATAGCAGCACAGTCTCCATGGAGGAAAATTGTCAGTCATCCCTTTAACCAAATGAACTGAAAATCTGTATTAGTGCTTTTTGTAATAGTCTACAAACTCAAACAAGATGAAGCTTCACTCATCCCAGCAGCATGTTCATAAATTAGTACGTCTAATTCAGGCAAAAAGAGTAGCTTAACTACAGGTGAGCTGGAGTCATTCACTTAGGAAGCGGTGCAGTCTGTATAGGTGGTCACCATATTTCCCCTCCTTTGGGTCACAGTCCTACAGTGCTGCTTAGCCATGCCGTGAAACCTGCTCTCGGTCCGCTTGGTGTGTCTGTCGAATGTAAACATTCTCTCCATGTCATCGGACAGGTCCTCGAAGAAGCCGGCCCCGAACGCTCCTTGGAAGTGCTGCTTGGGGCGATTATGGCTCTGCTGGTGAGCTCGGAAATGCTCGTCGAAGCTGCGTTTGGGCCGTGCGTGTCGATTATGACTGTAGATATCGAAGTCTCTGAACATGTCATCAAAGTTGAAGCCGAATGACTGGTGGAAGTACTGGTTTCCTCCTCTTGGTCTTTCATTTGTGAACGCAGCATGTCCTAATCGATTGTACTCCCTCCTCTTTTTCTCATCAGATAGTGTTTCATATGCTGAAATGACAAGGACAACCGTTTTTTTTTAAATACAGAAATAAGTGGCCAAATGAATCCATTGACTAATCCAAGCAAGTGAGGCTATATTTAATGCTATAGCCTCAAACTGAATACTGCACAGCTTCAAGTGGCTCTAATGTGGGGGCACCCCAGATCAGCATCATCTCTTAAAACACCAAAATGAAAATTTGTCGAAGAAACCGAAATCAAACTAAAATAAACATTTGGCAAAAGGCAGATTACCACTGCATTAATTATATAGCCTAAATATATTTTTGTATTTTTTCATTTCACGCAAGACCTTTTCTTATTACTGTACAAAAATAAAACAAATATTGTTTAAACAGGAAACATTATACAATTATTTCGTTTCATTTTAAATAGTTTGTTCCTAAATATCTATGTGGAAGACTTAAAAATGACTGGACCTGTTGTTCTGTGTCTCATTTGTTAAATATGTAATAATGTAAATGTATTTTTTTTTTATACATTTCACATAATAACACTTTGTTTTAGCCATGGTATAACAACCATATGGACTAAAAAACTTCAAACTTGGGTTTGCACTCCGTAATACTCTATGACAATGATCTTCATGGCAATTTCTGTGTGCTTTAGCATATCTGTTCCCCGTCCAGGAAGGCTGCTACCCTTCCAAAAAGACCATTCCTGATTTAAAAAAAAAAGGCTCCAGACTGTAGAAGGGTAGAAGGATGCTGCTGTTTCTCAAGTGTAAGGGGAGGTCACACTAAATACTTTAGGTCACTGCATTGGGCATAAGCAGGAACAACCCTAGACAAGGCTCCAATTCATTGTAGGACACATACACTCACACACTAGGGCCACTTTAGAAACACCAATTTACCTATCATGCTGGACTGTGGGAGGAAACCGGAGTATCCGGAGTAAACCCATACAAATTAGGGGAAGGCATGCAAACCCCAGAGACAGGACTCAAACCGAGTCCCCTAAAGATTGAACGCAGGACCTTCTTGTTGTGAGATACCATTGCTACCCACCGAGCGACCCCTGAAAGAGTTCCAATTAAAAACTATTTACAAGCTTAAAATTGGCATCTATTTAAAAAAATAGTACTGTTTTCTCTAGAACTATAATGTAGATGATAACATGAGCAGAAATGCTGTAGATGTTATGAACTTACCCTCTGCTGCTTCCCGAAACCTTGCCTCTGCATCAGGGCTTTTATTCTTATCTGGATGATATTTCATAGCTAGCTTGTGAAAAGCCTTCTTAATCTGACGTTCAGTGGCATCTTTAGGTACCCCCAAAATATCATAATAGTCTTTTTTGGCTAGTATCAGCTCATTTATCATCAAGACGCACACAGCAAACATTAACGTTGATTGCACTGTAGCCATGCTGCTGTTGTTACCTGTTAGATTAGACAGAGAGAAACAATAGCAGATTACATGACTGTAAATATAACATTCATGTTCTCTTACAATTTTATTAAGTTTCCTACAAGTTCATTCCCAGTCTTGCAGCACTTAGGCTTTTACCAGGCACTTTATTTTCCCTTCAGTTTTCAAGTGTGTATACAGATATCTGTTCAGACAGTACTGTGCAAACGTCTTAAGCCACCACCAGATTTGTTATTTTAGTTCATCTTTTCACCTGATCTTTATTCCAATCTTTAGCATATCTTCCAAAAAAAGGGGTTAGTTTGTGGCTGCTACCCTTCCAAAAAGACCATTCCTCATTAAGCTTCTTCAGACCGAAGAAGAGTCAACTTGGCATCCTGATGAAGCTGCCACATGCAGAGAAGGTCACATAAAATATCTGCCTCTTTAGTTTACAAGCTGTTTTTCTTATTTTAAAGTTCATACAAATGTCCTGGATTTTCTGCCTTTATTCTAATAAGAAGACTGAAAAATAATTTATGGTCATTATACCATTCCTGAAACAATAGTACGACTAATGTAATGGTGGCTTAAGACTTTTAGGCAGTACTGTATGTGCATATCATGATAAAAGTTATTATGCTTATCATAAAGAAACAGTTGCAACTTTGTTTATACTCGAGAATTTGTTTTTGTTTGTGGAAAGAGACATGGGTGAGAAATACAATTTTATCAATCTTACATGATGGGATAAGTATATTATAAGTACATAGGTTATTTAGTCAATACTAGTACACTACGGTATCCGATATAGGATTGCTAAGTAAAGTATACATAATAATAGAGCGTTCGGGCGACAGATAGATCGTATGATGTGCAAATTCACAGTATCTCTTATCAAAAGCTATTAATCAGACATGATACTTGTTTTAGGGGCCGTCAGTAGCAGCTGACTTGATTTGAACCCTCTGCATTTCTAAGCAATAACCACTGAGGCACTGGCCATCAAAATCAACAGATTAAACAATTTAAGCTCCTGCTTGGTTGGAATGAAACCCGTAGCCACGTCAGCCCTTTCCAGATAACTAAGGGGCCTGTGATTGATTGATTGATTGATAGAAGGATGGATTGATAGTCGGATTTATGGATGGATAGTCGGATGGATGGATGGATGGATGCGTAAGCTACGTTGCCATAACACATGTCAAGCCAGGGGTGCGAACACAGATCCTCTGCACTAAACCACAGAATCCTCAACGTGAAATTCTCGTAGATGGATGGCTAGATGGATAGATAGATAGATGGATGGATAGATGGATGGATGGATAGATGGATGGATGGATAGATGGATGGATAGATGGATGGATAGATGGATGGATAGATGGATGGATAGATGGATGGATAGATGGATGGATAGACTGAAAGATAGATGGATGGATGGCTAGATCGATCAATCACTTAGTTAATCCCAGGGGGATTTTCATTATCATAGCAGCACAGTAAAAAAAAAAAAAACACAGCAGTATATTATATGGTGGTGGGACATATCTGCCACCGTAGAGCCCTTGAGCAATTTAAGAGTGCCTGAATTATACTTAGTAAGTGTTGCAGTGAACTCTGGGGCCTATCATGGAACGCAGGTAGAGGTACACTCTGCACTCTGCCATGTTACTGCAGACAAAAAGCACCCCCTGGATGGGACACTAGTAAACGACAGAGAAATGTTTACACAAACTCAATCCCAAATGGTTTCTGTGCTCCACATTTCCATTTCCTGCATTTAGCAGACGCCCTTATCCAGAGCGACTTACAACTTATACAGGCTTACAATCCAAGCAATTGTGGGTTAAGGGCCTTGTTCAAGGACAACAGTGGCAACTTGGCAGAGATGGGATTTGAACCCTGGCCTTCTCGTTCAGAGTCCAGTACTTAACCGCTAAGCTACCACAGTCCTACATAGGTTCTAAGACCTTAATTAAGTTCCCTTCAGCGCAAAAATCTATTCTAAGACTAATATGAAGTTGCCAAGACTGAATTAGTTGTAAGGAGCTGTGCGTTACAGCGTTTGTTATGCTACATGACTAAACGTATATAGGCAGCCCATCCCCAAGTGTACAGTCAGCCCTTACTGAGCACTACATCACTTGAAAGGCAACTATTTGAAGAAATCTTTCTAACAACGACATAAAAGTCTATGTTGTGACAGAACGACTGTTTTCACAGCAGATACGTAACTCACATTCATTATCTCTGTAAATAGCCAGTTTTTTTTGCTTAGGCTTAAAAAACATTGGCGGTGTCCCAAACCACCTACAGTGGGTAGGTGCAGTGAGTAACCGCACAACTGACGATACTTTAAAGAACACAAGTTTGCCGTTTGGGACGTGGCCCTTAACAGCCTTTACTAATGGCTAGCTAATGGCTATGCTAAGCACGCTAACGTTACAGCTAAGTACCAATATATGTGCATTAATCGAACCATTCAAAAGACGCAATGCTTAAAATCTATTACATGTATTATTCCAATAAATATATATGTATTGTGTTACTTACATTTGTGTCGCCGGTGAAGCAGAGATAACGGTTTGCTTTCGCTTCCATGCCAAGCAACAACACGAAGCGCAACGCCGTTGGTTAGTTTTGCACCATGTGATCAACACGTTGAGAGCCCTATATAAAGAATTCCCGCGGCGTTATTACAGCAGAGCGGAGTTTTGTAATCACATGTAATTTAATGCCGTATAAACGACTCAGTTACACTGTTTACAATCAGAAATCATTTTTCGTAAGCTACGTTGCCATAACGCATGTCAAGCCAGGGGTACGAACACAGATCCTCTGCACTAAACCGCAGAATCCTCAAAGTGAAATTCTCGTTTTGTGCCTGACCTCTGGCATCAACCGGCTATTTTCACTCGCTGGATATTTTCTCTGTCCTGTTCTCTCTGCACACCCTAGAGATTGCTGTGTGTAAAAATCGCAGTAGATCATCAGTTTCTGAAATATTCACACCCACCCAAAAAGGTCATTTAAATCACCTTTCATCCCCTTCTGATCTTCGGATTGAACTTCAGAAGATCATCTCAGCCATGTCTACATGTCTAAACGCTTCAGGTTGGTCCCATATGATTAACTGATTATAGATATTTGCATTTGAACAGGCGTAACGATTAAAGTGTATGTTTATTTAGGAGTACCGTACACTGGCATGTGCGCCCCCAGTGGCTGGGTTGTGCATTACATAGAGTATAACATTAGAGATACAGCCTCGCAAAAACAAACGTTTTTTTGTTATTACCTATACGAAGAACATTCATACAAAAATGTGCAATATACATACATACAAAAAGGCGCAATTAAAACATTGTGCATCCATTTAATGATATGGGTGGGTGCAACAAAAAAAAAAAAGTGAACAAAAATAAACAAAAAGCTGGGGTTTATATTATAAATCATAATTTTCAATGGACTAACAGAGTAGGAGGGTGTATTTGTTGTGCATTAGTCCAAGAGTGTTGGTTGAATAAAAAAATCATTATGAAAAGCAGAAAAACTTGGTTATATGGTTATACAAATATTTGCATTTGTGGATTAAAAAATTCCCAAGGATGATGATATTGTTTATGAGCATGTCATGATTGTTGTTGTCTATAAGAAGTCCATAAATAATATATTTGTCAGAGAACATAGATAAAGGAACTATGGAAAATAACCAATGAAAAATATCAGATCATAATATTGTAGCATACAGTTGTGCTCATAAGTTTACATACCCTGGCAGAATTTGTAATTTGTTTTGGCTGTTTTTAAGAAAATATGAATGATAATACAAAAACCTGTTCTGTTATTTATGGTTAGTGGTTAGAGTAAAGCCATTTATTCACAAACAATTATGTTTGCCCTTTTTAGATCACAATGATAACAGAAACTACTCAAATTACCCTGAAAAGTTTACATATCCTGAAAGTTTTGGCATTATAATATACACACAAATTGACACACGCAGGTTTAAATGGCTACTAAAAGAAACCATCCTCACCTGTGATCTATTTGCTTGTAATTTGTGTGCGTGTGTGAGGGTGTATAAACAGTCAGTGCGTTTATGGGCTCCTGACAGACCCCTGCGTGTTTCATCCAGTGTTGCCACAGACATTGTTGGATTACGAGAGCAAAATAATTATCAAAGGATATGTGGTAGAAGATAGTTGAACTTTGTAAAACAGTTGCCAGAAGAAAACCATTACTACGTCAATGCCACAGAGACAAACCTCAACATTTCTGGAACAAAATTATTTGGAGTGATGTGACCAAAATTTGGAGAGGAGTCAACAAGGCCTATGATGAATAGTACACCATCCCTAGTATGAATTGCAGAGGTGGGTCGGTGATGTTTTGGGGATGTGCGAGCTACACACGCACAGGGAACTTGATCAAAATTGATAGCAATATGAATGCAGCATTTTATTAAAAAATACTGGAGGTCTCCTGACCTCGATATCATTGAGGGGAGCATATGGGGAGATCTCAAAAGTGTAGTTCGTGCAAGATGGCCCAAGAATTTACAGGAAGTGGAGGTATTTTTTCCAAGAAGAATTAGTAGCTTTACCATCTGAGAAAATTAAGGGCCTCATCCACAGCTACCACAAAAAGGCTTCAAGCTGATGTTAAAGGAGGCAATATTAAGATATAGGGTATGTAAACTTTTGATCAGGGTGATTTGGGTAGATTCTGGTGTCATTCTGATTTCAAAAGGGCAAACACAATTGTTCAGTAATAAATTGCTTCATCCAACCACTAATCATGAATAACAGAATGATGCTGTAATGCCTTGAGTTTGTGTATTTTGTGCAAAAATAAAAGAAAGTTTATAATATATAATATGACCTAACATTAAAACTAAACTCGCATCTTAATCGCATTGGTAGTACATATTTAGAAGTAAGTTTAAGTAAATTCGCGGTTATGAGCCTATAAAATTAACTTAGTTGACTAAATTAACGGCTAGAAGGGTACGTGAGGTGATACAGACTGAATCCTGGAGTCTAGACATGTGCACTATATAGGGCGTAACAGAACGCCGTTCACGGTTTATAGAGTGCACTTCATGAGAACTAGATTTGAGATGCGGCCTTACGAAACGAACAGCGTTAGAGTACGTATCGATTGTCACAAACTTAATAGAGTAAGAGTAAGGCGTACTGTCAAAAAAGTTAAACCCTTCCATCTTTGGTGTAAAGAGCATCCAGTAAAATGTTTGGATTTGGCAAAAGACAGAGGATAAAAATGAAAGAAAAAAACGTTACGAGAGAACGTAAAAGCTTGGCGCGTGACGTAACGTCCATGTTCCCATCATGCACTCGATTCCAATCAACGCAGG
>JAYJMA010000002.1:280784-313897 GCA_036873895.1 Parotocinclus cabessadecuia
CGGTTACATGCAGAGATTCTGACTGGTATTAGATGTCATTAGATTTATTCATTAGATGTCCTAAATGTAGATATGACACTTGTTCATTTATTTACTGAACCATATCAGATCTATGAAACATTGCGATGGTAGTACCATGGTTTGCGGTTTTGGGAAATGAAATAAATTAAAATGCTCCTTTTTCAATCGCGTCACGTCCTTTTTTTAAGCGGTACACATTTTGGAGCGTTACAGTGCGCATTTGCTTGCATTCAGTGACAACAGCATCATCCCCAACCACACTTCCAGAGAACCCAGTTCCTGAGCTCAATTTTAGTCCCTTTTAGTCCATCCCTGGCATTGGGCACGGTGCCAGCAGGTTCATATTTAACTGCTCCAAAGTCCTGTTCTGTTGGCAGTCTTTCTCTACACGGACTAGACAGTTGTTTGCCGCAACTTAAAGTGGCTGAAGGCATTAGAATGCATTAGAAGCGTGTCACACAAATGTCAAACATTTGGACTTAAAGTGCACTTTGGGGAGTAAGATGCTGTTAAACAAGTTTGTACATGTTTAAATCATGAGTGGTTCATTTCGAACCCTGGACCCTTTTCCTTGCTCCTTTTTTATGGAATCCCTTATGGCTGTTTTTAAAATTCCTCTGGTTTCGACAACATCGCGTGTTTGTTTTTTTTCCTTTGCAGAAGCAGCTCGTAAAAGTGAAACGGGCACAAATTCCTCACGTTTCCCAATCCGAGTGTTGAAATATGCACATAGTTTTGGTGTCACTGAACGGCAGTTCGTATCGCAGCCTTGTTATTGTGACCGCTTCCAAACCAGATCTCCATGGAACCGAGTAGGAATGTATCGGACAGCGTCGTCCTGGCTTCACATTGAGAGTTGAAATATTAGAACCTATTACAATCTCTGGTCAATGTTTTCTCTCGGCCCCGTGGGATTTTTTTCTCTGCTGCTCTTTTTTTTTTTTTTTTTTTTTAGAAAAGTGCGTTCCCCTCATCCTGTTGACATTCCTCGGCTCTGAGCGCTTGGCGTTTCGCGTTTGCTGCCCGAGGTATCGGCGTTAGGGTTTGGCATCTCCATTTTTCATGCATTGACATCCCTCTCTTCCCCCCTGCCTCTCTTTCGCCCCCTCTCTCGCTGCTTGTCAGCGCTCCGTGGAGGATTCGGTGCTATTTCTGGGCCCTACTCCAGTGGAGTGTCTTTAGAGTGCCTTTGAATGAAAGGCAGATGGATGGGGAAAGGGAGGGAGGGGGTATCCATTATGTGACGCCCCATTTAGTGGAACAGTATGCTCTCAGCGGTGCGAGAACGTTTACGTTTTACAATTAGGCAAGTGTACAAAAGCAGGCGTGTATGAAGCACCGGGTTAATTATGTAACGTCACTGAGACCCGGGATCACACAAACCACGTGACACTTGATCCTCTTTCTTAATTGAATTGTATGACCGCTCTCATTCATTCTTTCATTCCTTCAATGCTCACGTCCATTCCTGAACAATACCCCCGGGACGGGCAAACCTTTTGCTTCCGTCTAACTCGAGTGTGTTTGAGAACAGAGCGTCCTGGCCACTAGAGCTTCTGTGTGTTCAGCTGATCCCTGTGTATGACGAATTCAAATCCAACTATATTCACTTATCTAAAGCTCGAAATGCACGCATTACGTACAGTCAGTCAACATAGTGCAAAAGTCTCAGGCCACCATTAGATTTGTTACTTTGTAACCGTATATTAGAATACAACCAGAAGAAACAGGAGATGTCTATGGATTATTTTTAAAAAAAGAAAACACTTCAGAAGAAACAAATTCTATTGGCTTGCCTATCAGCTTCTGGCAGCTTCATCGAGATGCCAAGTTAATCCTTCTAAAGCCCAAAGAAGCTTGACCAGGAAGCTTCAGGTCTTTTGGAAGGGTAGCAGCCAAGAAACCACTTTTTCATTAGACTGGATTTGACTTAAATCTCACATGTTACTTGCCATCTATGAACACAGAAGTGAAAAGCGAGAGTTTACTCACTGAACGAGGAAGTAGTTCTGTGTCGAACCCTCCACGATTAGAAGCTCGCACCAACACACTTCTGCATTTGCTTCTCCATGTGTACTTGGGTCGAAACTATGCTGCAAAGGCTTATGAAACGCAGACCCTCCCTGAAACCAAGGCATGGAGGCGTCGCACTTCAGCCTACAACGCGGCTTAAGGGGCTGCTATATGATAGCGTGAGAGGATGAAGAACTTGTTTTAATTATAAGGTGTTGAAAAACTTGAATGTGTTAAATGTACCAGAAACGTATTGTGAGGGTACAGTTAGTCAGTCACTTGATATGACCGACCCAGCCTCCATCCAGAGGAGCGCTCCCAAATGGTACGAAACGCATTCTGAACGTTTGGTGCCAGCTGACCAACAGGGAGCTTGTTCTGTTTTGTCAGGAGAACTACCCCGGGCCAAAATACAGCTCGGGACCTGACAAACCTTATCTCACCAGAGGCGGGATACGAACCAGAGCTACCTTGGTTCGTATCTCATCTCCGGTGCAAGATGTGTTTGGTTTCTGAATGATGTTTTCAGGAAGAAAGTCGTCTCTTGCTGGTTCAGGTTTCTGAAGCACATTTCTGGAAAAGAACAGCATGTGTTGCTCTAAAATCTCAGTGCACCTGGGCAAATGCAATATAATGCAGGGCTTTCTCACGGCTGTAACTGGGAGCCAGTGAGGGTTTTTTTGGAAATACCCCAGCCGACAGTCACTCCTTTATGGAGAAACGATGACTAGACTGAAAGACTAGACTCCTTCTATGCTCGTACCTTCACCACACAGACTACAGCGTCAGTGAGCACATTTACTTCCACAGTATAATCAGATAATCGGCTCATAATCAGATCACCGGGGTTACCTGCACTTCTTTTAATCTGATCTCGAGAAACCTCTGAGTCTACATAAGGCGATTCATAATCAGATTGTCTTCACAAGCGTGACTGCTTGCGCTAAACCTGTTTAATTAACTTTCTGACTTTTCAAATCAAATAACTTAGAAGTGGGATGTTTCACTGACAGATGATTTGTCTTTTCATTTTGTCTACATTATACATGGGCCATTTTATTACAAACGCCTTTATATTACTAGGTACAATCCTGGAGGAATCGATACTCAGCAGATCAGATCAGATCAGATCAGGGGATGTGTTTCAGTTATAAGTGTTACAGTAAGGTGCTCAGATGGAACAAGCTCTCAAAAGATATTTAATACTTATCCAAGGCTTAAGAGTTCAAAGTCCAGTTTCTCCAATCTGGCATAACTGGGCCCTTGAGCATGGCAAACCACCGTCTAGGTCACCCCAAACGCTTCACCAGCTGTTCACTAAGGTTGTAATCTGGGATTGTAAATGTTTATGCAACCTTTTTGGCACCCCTGAGCCAATGGCTGTTCTTCCTGAATTTTAACTCCACTTATCCTGGTCAAAATCACTGATGGTTTGTTGTGTTGGACTTTAGAGCCTATTGCAAAATTCACTGGGTGTAGGTGAATCTTGTAAGTGCAATCTTGGCAGGATGTCAGTCCATCACTGGACTCAGCTAGGGTAGATGGTTCCCCCTTATGGCCTCCTCTACCTCAGACTTGGACAGTTGTACCTGTATTGGACAGGCACACATATTGATTTTCTATCTGAAAAGAAGCTATAAAACCTCTACCGGGACCTCTGTACGTTCCATGAGAAAGGTTGTTGTCTTAAATGGAAGTTGGCCGGACATTACCATAGTTACTGTAGTTTTCTGTTACTGTAGTGCAAATATAAAGGGTATTTTCCCAAGCATGATCACATGATCTTGAGATCAGATAACTAACTCCGATGCATGAACCATTTCCTCAGCAAGCCTCACTTAACCTTGACTGTTTGTGATTTTCTGCAGACTGGCAGATTGCCACGCTGGCGTTGTTACATGGTGGGGCTTTCCTCATCCTCATCTCCTTCATGGTGGCCCTCGTCTCTGTGTGCACCTGCAGTAGGAGGCGTTTCTACAGACCTGTTGCCGTGATGCTGTTTGCTGCAGGTGATGACCTACACATTCACACCCAGATTCACCTACTTTACTGTAGTCATCCAGTTGCCCTCCCATGTCCATAATTGTAAAGGGAACATAAAAGGACCAGCTGCTATCAGAAAATGGCCAAAGTCATGCCAAAAACATTCGTATTAATATGGACTAGCGTTCTGATATTAGTGCCTCCATCCTTCTTATACATGTTCCACTACATTCACTTCCATTTAGAGCCAAGAGCCTGTATGGTCGAGTCCTGATATCGAGTGGACCAGTTTACCCCTAATGTGTTACATGAGGTTGAAGACAGGACAGGGCCGTGTCAAATTTCAGTTTAAGTTGACACCAGCGATCACACCAAACGAACTTCAGATAACTAGCCCAGACAGAATTCCAGCAGTTGGCTCTTACTGCTAAGCCAACATAGCTGCACGTCCAGTATGTCCATGAGACTGTGGTGGTCAAGTGGGTAAAGTACCAGAAGGTCCATGGTTCTAAACCCACCTCTGCCACAGTTGGGTCCCTGAGCAAAGCCATTAACCCACAATTGCTTGAACTGTAAGACTATTAATTGTAAGTTGCTCTGGATAAGGGCGTCTGCTAAATGACAAAAACAACACCTACATACTTTGGCCACTTAATCATTCCATTCATATCTACATACCCGTGCACATCGGTGCAAGCAAATGTACAGTAGAAACCGATCCGCAGTCTGTCTCCTCATACCAAGCGCTCAGAATGTCATATTGAGACAAGTCCTGAGGCGAGCGTATGAGGAAACAGGAAGCGTGCCTCCATTTCCCCCGCTACACGTCGCACAGCGTCATATCCAGGCTCACGGCTGCTTCACTAATTAGTCTTTCTCGTTTGGAATTAATCACACAGAGGCACTCGCTTAAAAAGATCGTTCCAAACTCTTCTAAGTGGATTTTGGCGGTGCTTTGAAGTCTGTGCCTTTGTTGAAGAACTCATCTGGAATGGGATTCCTCCGAGGGGCGAGAAATCCCAACGTTTCTCTTATCAACCTACTTTTACTGCTCTTTGATGACTTGGTTTTTAATGCGTCTGTCAAACTTTCCTCGCTTGAACATTTGAACATTATTGTTGTAGAAATGTTGCATTCATTTTCAGAACAATGAGACAGAACAAATGCAGTATTTCGTCAAATCTCCTTTGGTTTGTATGGGGTTGTTTGGATTTAGTCACATCCTTGTTTGTTTTGATGACTTAAGTACAGCGGGACCGAAAGATTAGAAAAAATGATTGTACAGTATTTATCAGTTTTCTATAATGGACTACATTGTTTTTTCCAGTGCCGATTATGTTATCAACATCACAAATTAAGTGAATCTAACTGCAATGGACTGAGCTAAACCCCATTGGGCATTTATGGGGCCACTTGAAAACATAAAGCACTTTAATAACATCACATGTTGCTCTTTGGAATATTGTTTAAGAAATGCTTGATCGTCGTATATTACACTAAGGTACGTCCATGCAGCTAGAGTACATGCTGTCATTAAAGCAAAATACTAATGATTTTTTGTATTACATTTTTTTATCAAACGTTGGACATTTAACATTCCTGTCATGAGAACGCACAACATGTACAGCACAAGCAGGTCCTGCCACCGGTTGTTCATAGTTAGGAATAGTAAAAGTCTGAGGAAAGATTGTAAGGTAAAATTTCAAGTTGTTTTTCTAAGTGTGAGGTCAATTTTGAAATACAATTCTGAGGTAAAATGTTGAAGTTTTGAAGACTGAAGTAAAAGTGTGAGGTAAAAAGTAAAATTCGGAGTAAAATCGTTTAGGTATTTGTCCGAGCCTCAGGTAAAATTTTGAGATGAAATGAAATAGGTGTTTGTCTTGCCCTGAGGTAAACATCTGAGGAAACTGAAGTGAAAATCTGAGGTAAAATTCTGAAGTAAAATTCCGAAGTAAAATTGTGTGATGTGTATGAGTCTGAGGTATAAGTTTGAAATACAATTCTGATTGAAAAAAAAATTAATTTAAAAAGTAAAAGTGTGAGGTAAATATTTAAAGTAAAAATCTGAGGAAACCACTTGGGTATTTGTCTGAGCATCAGGTAACATTCTGAGTTACAATTTTGAGGATTTTATCCTAGTCTACAGTGGCATTAAAAACCACTGGTACATAAGCTGGAGAGGTACCTAAACTTGACCTTTTTTCATATTTTGACCCTGCTTCTTCTGAACCTTCACTGGAATACAAAACATACTGTTGCAGTTCCCTCACCGGCTTCTCCTCCCTCAAGTTTGGCCAATATTATTTCCGACCTGACTCAAAGGTGCCCTGTTTAGACCCAGGCTTTGGGATAGCCATGTATTGGATTAAGTGGGTATGAACATGAGTGAATGAATCAATGAATAATTTGAAATGTACCCATTAGGATTTCTTCAACGCTTTTCAGATGGCTCAGTGGTCTTAGATGCTAGCCTAAGCCCACTACTGTGTTGACCTGAGACATGGCACTGCTTTCCAGCCAGGTCGGGCACCACATGCAAGCAGGATTGGCAAGGATCATCCGCCTTCATTGCAACCCCAACCAACACTGATGGGCCATTAAGCAAGAAGCTTAGCACTTAACTAATCGCATTAGAGCTTGTAAGATTATATCAATAGAAATTACTCTGATTAAGGGTGGCTGCTAAATGCTATAAATGCTTTCTTAACCTTCTGTGCCATCCCAGATAGACATCAAAATTGTCAGATTGGCTTAATTTGTACCATGAGAAGCAGTTGCTAGTTAACGCTTAATGTTTTAGCTTTAAGTTCCTGAAGTCTCTTTTTCGTAAGCAAGAAGCTAATATTGAAGTTTTCCCTTTCTCTCACAGTGGTCCTGCAAGCCTGTAGTTTGGTCCTCTTCCCCATCAAGTTCATTGAGACCATTAGCCTGCGAATATACCACGAGTTCAACTGGGGCTATGGCCTGGCCTGGGGTGCCACCATCTTTTCGTTTGGAGGAGCCGTCCTCTACTGCCTGAACCCCAAGAACTACGATGACTACTACTGAAACTACTACAATACCCACCATGCACCATATTCCATGCAGCTCACGTGTCGCACTTTCCGTTGCTTCCTCATAAACACCTGGGAGTTGAGCTTCTGATCTGAACTGAAGAATCTGAAGAAACTGAAGAATTGCCTGAGATCTTTCTTTATCAGCATTAACGCTTCAGTTGTTTCTTCTCCTATTTCTGCTATTAGTTAGTGATCATACATTCTGCTTACACATTGGGCTCCCTCAGGCTGTGTAGCATCCGATCCCTGTGGAGCAGTCCATCTGGAGTGGCTTTAGGGGCACTGTTGGTAATTCGAATGTACTATGGTCCAGTCATTAGAAAGCACAACATATACAGCACAAGAAAGGTCCTGCCACTGTTCATTACTGGATAGTAGATTAAGCGTCTAAGGTCTCAGTGTTAGGAAAAAACCTGAAGTAAAATCCTGAGATTTTAGTAATTCTGAGTTTTGGTAATATTCAGATTTTGAGGTACATTTTAGAGGAAATTGTCTGAATTTGAGGTAAACTTCTGAGGTAATTTCTGACTCTGAGGTTAAGGTCTGAGGTAAAAATCTGTAGAGTAAAGTTCTGTGGTAAAACAGGGGAAATTGTCTGAATCTAAGATCAAACTCTGAGGTAATTATCTGAGTCTGAGGTAACATTCTGAGGTAATTATCTGAGTCTGATGTAAAATTATGAGGTAACATGCTGAGGTAATTATCTGAGTCGGAGGTCAAATTATGATGTAACATTCTGAGGTAATTATGAGTCTGGTGTCAAATTATGAGGTAACATTCTAAGGTAATTATCTGAGCCTGAGGTAAAATTATGAGGCAACATTCTTAGGTAATTATCTAAGCCTGAGGTAAACTTTTAAGCTAATTGGCTAAGTCTGATGTAAAATGTTGAGCTAATTGTCTAAATCTAAGATAAAAAGTCCAAATTCACATTTATCTAAAAGTCCTTTTCATGCACTTTTTGCATGTTGCATGCAGTTCTAATATGGATCCAATGTAAACACTAAGGGCTGTATGCCAGTCTAAACAAACCACTGTTCCTAACTTCCTCTCCGTTTAGCCACTAACTGGGTGCAATTCAGCCACAGTTTGTCCTGTTCAGGACCATGGGGGAGTAAGGACAGAATCACAGAGAGCACCATCCAGCCTCCCCTCCCTCAGACAGGCTGAATCATGCCTTTATTCAGTGGTTCTTGATTTGAAGTGATCTTCTTATGCTTACCAAGAACATGGATGTAACTCTCTAGAGTACAACTCACACATTGCAGAACACCAGTTACCCGACAAACAATTTGTTCTCATGAGATTACTTCACTTTCTACTTCCCATGTAAAAACAGGAAGTGTATGTGTAAGTATATACAGTAAGACCTCACTATCTTCAAGATAATCACTGGATAATGAATATCCAGATAGCTGGAGCCTACTTCCATTAGTTCCTCTGACAATATCCCTAGCTGTTTCCAGTATATTCAAAATCCCACCTGCCTTCTATGGCATCAGTATAACGTAGGGGTGCAAGGGACTTTCTGTCTGACCCTTCTCTACAGTCTCTACTGACTCACAGATAATTTATTTAGCAGTAAAACCAAAAAATCATGAAAGTAACAATTAGCTCATAATTAACAGCCATTCAGAGCACCATTTATTTCCACTATTTCCCTTAATTGGTATTCTTTATATTGTGGAATATTATTTTCTTTGAATACCATGCTAAGGCATAAAACTACTCTGTATCCCATATCGAGCTCGGCTGTATATACATTTGCCAATTACAGCGAACAGGTTTTTGTCTTTTATTATTATTTTTGTATTCATTAAACTGGAAAGCAATGTAACAAACCTTAGCCCACCATTGGCAACCTGGGAACCTGTGATCAATACCAGGCTCAAAAACAGCTTTCATACATGCCCAGTCTGACCAAATGGACTCATTAAATTAATTATCATCATAACTGAAGTGCATCTGCCATACCAAATGCAATGCTGTCCTTTTATCACTGTGTGGCGTCCATCTTTTGATCATTTTATTTGTCTCTGTGGTTGTTGCACTTCAACTGTACGTAGACTGAGTCTGAACCACAACTAACCAAATGGGTGTATGCCCGGTGCTCCCAGGTGCAGCCCATTGACATTACAGAATAAGGTGATGACATTTGGTTTAGTCAAAAAAAATTCCCATGTTTGGTGTGTGGTCGTCTCATGAGACCTGATTCTGATTCTCATTTACGCCATTTAGTAGATACCCTTATCCAGAGTGACTCTAGCTGAACTTGGGGATTAAGGGCTTTGGTCACGAGGCCAACAGTGGCGCCACTGAAACTATCTGAATAGTAACCACTGATCCACCAATAATAAAAAAATACCTACAAAATATAATGATATATTGCTTTAATGTAGATGAAGTGCTGAACTGTTACTTTATTATGGTGTTCAGGTGGTGAAGCTCTGGGACCAGTGGTAGTGATAGCTTAGTGGTTAAAGACTACGTACCAGAAGGTCCAGGGTTCAAATCCCACTTCTGCCAAGCTTCCACCATTAGGTCCTTGAGCAAGACCCTTAATGCACAATTGCTAAGATTGTTGTAAGTCACTCTGGATAAGGGTGTCTGCTAAATGCTCAGATGTAATGATGTAAAGCGGTAAAATCTTGGTAGCACACCATCCCTTTAACCCAAGCATCTTCATATGGTCCATGGTCTAGAAAATCCACTGGACTGGACCGTATAATTCTAAACTGGCCATAAAAACCTGTCATAATAAGAACTGAAGTGTGATGGATTTTTCTGAGATATTGTTGGACTGAAGTAGTTTTTATATCCACTGGTATTTTGGAGTACGCTCTGATTGCCTCGGGAATCGGAGAGGCAGAAGAGGTGACCTGAGCTGACTGCATAGAGAGACTGTTTTATCCCCGAAATTTGGGACACCTTTATAACCTGTACATGTTTACCGAACTGTAGCTGACATCAGGGTGATAGGACATGACTGCAGCTAGAGCATGCTAATCAGAGCAGTGTGAGTTATTAACTTTGGCTGGAAGTCACTGTGGCCCACATTAGGGCGCATGTATGAGGTGCATTCACATAAGTATAAGTAAGTAAGTAAGTATACTTTTCAAAAAAAGTAGGGGATATTTCATTATCCACCCCCTAACTTTTGTGAGCAGTATATGTGTTAGGGATCTAATATGGTTAACAGTGATTTATTCTCCATCAACAACCTGGACATGAACAAGCTGAAGCTACTTGAGATTTTCAGGTTCTGGTAACTTGGCACCATTTTCCACTTACTGTTTGTCCCAAAACTTTAGGTCCCCCCCCCAATTATTGAAAGTTGTGCTAAACAAAACTAGAACCCAGTGCAGGCTGGCACCAGCGGTTTAGAAGAAACGAGGTACCAGGCTTGGCATCACATGGAGATCGGATTGGCTGTGAGAGAGGGGAAGAAGCTATACGCCCTGTACCACGTGTTCCATAACCCTTCCAAGAAAAATGTTTGAGTTAAGAAACCCAAGACCAAGGATTGGTTTTAAAAAAGTACATTGTTCAATTTTTTTTTTTCGACGGACAGTGCTGTCTGCTGAACGTTCACGGTCTGGTGAGCAGAATTATTGGATTCAGCTCACGGTCATGAACGCTGTACTTCATCCTGCTGGTGAATTGAATTAGCATTTAGCAGGCGTTCTTATCCAGAACAACATCCAACTGAGGGTCAGGGACCTCTGCCATGGGTCCAACAGTGGCAGAACCGAGACTTAAACCCTGACCCAAGGTTAACAGTCCTCTATCTTATATGGGAGCATTTCCATAAACCAGTAAACCAAAATATTGAGATTTGTGATGGTTTTTAGGTTGAACATTCATGCAGTTGGGAGAGTGATGGGGAAACCAAACCTGTAATGATGTATTTTACTAGGGCTTGTCTGCTAAAGTAGGAAACCCATAGGTTTTGTGGTGTAGCGAGTCTTGCTAATAGATTAGTTTCTGATCGATAGGTCACGAGTGATTTATTAGTCTTTATTAACTACGATCAGAGGTATTACGATTACGGTGGAGTAGAGGACTTTCTTAGCACTGTTTATCTTGTGTGCATGTATGAATCACTCTGTGAGTGTGAGAGTGTGTGTGTTTGCTGGGGGTTCCTTTTCCAACCCCATATTGCAGCTGTTACATAAATCTGATTTATATACACTAACAAAATAAAGAGCTAAAAAAACAAGTTCTTGTATTATTTGCTGTGATTCAAACGAAGGATTGCGGTGATGGAAAAACTCCTGTTTTACACAGGAAGAAGCCTGGATCACTTCACTGGGCATTCACCAGGTGCCAATCCAGTTCATTTTTTTACACTGCTTGAGATTAAATACAGAAATTTAACCAACTATGGCAACTATGTCCACATGCCAAGTAATACCCCTTCTTAACTGCTTCTTTACTTTCACCCCAACCAGAAAAACCATCTGGGTCCACATGATCTGCCAAATGCGGCCCCATGGATCCACCTGATCATCTACCACCTGTTTCTTTGGTTACACCAAACCAGACCCCCTGGGTCCACCTAGCATGGCAAGTCCTTCCCCCTGGGTGTACTGGTTCATCTATAAACCCCATTCTTTGGTTACACCCAACCAAACAAACCTGGGTCCTCCAGACCCGCCAAATCCTGTTTCTTTGGTTATACCATAACAGAATCATACCATGCCACTTCCATGCATTACATAGAATCAACTCCTTTATTAATTACAGCAACATCAGGCATTTACATGGGAAATCAACATCTTTAAACACAATACAGTGTGGCATAATACGCATAAAAGTACCAGATAGAATAGAATTCATATGAACGTCTCTTAGTGTTCTTTATTCAGCGAGGAAGCTCATGAAGAGAGCATACAGTGTGAAGTCTACGTGAAAATCAGCACTGGATTCGGCTCGGGGTCAGTTCCCTCGTGTAAACATGGCCTTCCCTTTAAGCATGGAATGTAGCCACGCCCTCTCCTGTTTCAGAAAGAAAACCAGTGCCTTCAGTCTGGGCCGTAGGCTGGCCATGCCTGGTTGTTCGATTAGCTTCAGTCATTGTTCGGTAGGAGAGGAGGATCGACGTTATGAGTGCATCGACTTTGAGGGTGGGTGGGTTCAGAAGGTGCATGATGGCATTAAAAGTGGTGACGTGATGGAGCGGGCCCACAGTGGATAGGCGGGGCCTTTAGGTGTACCGCGGCATCTCGCACTGCTCGCAGCGGTTCAGAGCTGGGTGGTTCAGAAAGGTGCAGATCTTACAGTTCCACTGAGTGCCCTCAAAGTCTTCATCACGCTGGGTGTTAGGATTGGGCCTGGCGCTCGGAGCTCCACCTCCATCATCTAAAAAAAAAAAAAAACCCACACACGCGATTCAATCGAAGTCAAAAGACACCCGGCATCTATTTTAAATTTAATAAAATAAGGATTATGAACTAGCTCTGCACCAATGCTTTAAATGTGGCCATGTGGGTTTGTGTCCCAATTTTTTTGGCCACATATGGGTGTCGCATGTGTGCAATATGTGAGTACAGTACGTTGTGTGACTGTATGTGTGTGTTGTGTTTGTGTTGTGTGTAGAGTATATGATGTGTGTTGTGTGCGCCAAGTGTGTGTCGTGGAATATGTGTGTATGTGTTTGTCTGTTGTGTTTTGTATGTGGACTATATGACGTGTTTGTGTGTTGAAAGTGGAGTATATGGTGTATTTTTATAGTATATGATGTGTTTTGTTGTGTTTGTGTGTTGTATCTATAGTATATGATGTGTTTGTAATTTGTAAGTATAGTATATGACGCGTTTATGTGTGTGTTGTGTTTTTTTTTGTATGTGGTCCATATGATGTGTGCGCGTGTGCGTGCGTTGTGTTGTGTTGTGTTGTGTTTATGTGCCAAGGACACCATTCCATCACAGGGCCGGTACACTTTGTTGAATATGAGCCCTTTCCTCAGGCCCCATCAGAAGCCCCTTCCTTAAATCACTATAAGGAGATCTTAAATATTAATAATAAATGTTATTATTGCAACATAACAACCTGTCCTATCCGTTTACAGATTAGTCTAGTCTCCACAGTGACATTCAGAGGCTGAATTTAGATGATGTGATGATGAGAAGCCTGTAACCCAATCTCTTCAGTCCAGAGCACACAGAGGTCAGAGTGAATTAAAACAGACACAAAGCACTGGAGTACTGAGTACTGGAACCAGTAAAGAAACCAATCAGGTGTTTTAAGATCTGACCAGACACAGAACATCTCCAGAGTTGGTTTGGACTGCCAGAAGACTAATCTATTATATAAATTATTTGTGTGGTAATGAGGATAGGATTCGGATGGAAAAGTAGAGCATGAAGGTAAATTCCATCTATAAGCTTTAACATATCGACCTCAATTGGCTTCAAGTTCTTGATCAGAATTAAAATAAAATAATGAAAAAACCCTTACACACAACTGGTACTGTTGTGTTCCATGGCCTAACAGTGACTTGAACTGAACTTCTAACTCTCCAAATAATAATCCAATAATCCAGAACCTTATTCACAGCCATCCTCACTCAGGTCTGAAGAAACACTGATTCTTCATAAATAAATTACCTAAAGCCATAAGTTACGTTTACAACAGCGACGATTTCTTTAATAAACGTTTCTCACCTTTCTTCTCAGATTTGGGACGAACGACTGGACCGGGCTGGATGTTGTCGTAGAAGTTGTTCATTGCTTTTGGGTCAAACTTACCTACGCACACGAACAAAATAAAAAATAATTAATCACATTTAGGTTTATTACTCCGATTACAATAGTTTTCTCCGACTGTACATGCAAAAATGGTTGCCAGGTACGCTCGTATATTAAGAGAATTTTCCTTCTTTATGCAGGACCTGGCAACCAAGGAATTGAATGAAGCCGCAGCAAAACAGCGACCAAACACTACTTGGAATAAACAGAAAAAGTAAATGATAATATTTAAGTTTTAAGGTTACATCACACGAGGGTCTGTCTGTCTGTTTCTGTCTGTCTGTTTCTGTCTCCACAAAAAATATTACCAGTTTTTCAAGGTATTTTCAAAAACACTTTTGAGCCCAAAACATGCTACCCCAGGTTCAGCAGGGTAAGCAGCCCACGTCCTAAAGGTTCTACACACGCCCGTCCTGCTGTTCCCGTGTGGGACGGCTGCACCGTAACGAGTGTGTACCTCTGGACTGCAGCAGGTCCGTCTCCTTCAAGGTGCAATCAATGTCAATCTGGAGCTGTCTGTTAAGCGTCCTGATTTTGGTCATCTCCTCAGGCTAAAGAACAGACACACACACGCACGCACGCACGCACAAACACAGCTTAATACATGAACTATAAGGATGACACGCTCACTGACCACTTTATTAGGTACACTTTTCTTTGAATGTGTTGGGCTGCTTGAATCCAATAGGGTAACTGGAAGCATTTCTCACAGATTTGGATGATACACAGCACTCATAAAGGGATGCACACATTCAGCAACAATACTCAGGTACTCAACAAACCATTACAGTCCTGTTTTTTTTTTTTTTAAATTCTGACTCGATTATCTGAATTGATTCTGATCTTCCATCATCCGGTTTTGGGGAGTCTGTGTGAATTGTAGCCTCAGTTCCCTGTTCTCCTGCCCCTGTAGGCCATCTGCCTCAAGGTTTGACGTCCTGTCTGTGACATTTGCAGCCTGAAAACTGCCCTCACAGGATATTTTCTCTTTTTCGGACCGTTCTCTCTGTGTTCACTCTGATGTTGGATTCAGCAGCTCTCTTCGACCGAACGGCCTAACGCACCAAGTTACTGCCGTGTGATTGGCCGATTGGACATTTGCACGACTCAGCAGTTGAACGGGGGGAAACTAATAAAGTGGCCGATGAGTGCACTTTTGAGGCGCTCACCTGTGGGATGAAACTAGAGCTGTTGACGCGTCTGAAGCGTCTCTGGAGAGCGTCGTATTCCATGTCGTTCACCTCGGCCTTTAGCTGATCCAGCTTCTGCTTCTCGGCCAAGAGCTCCTTCAGGAGCCGCTCCATCCGCGCACGCTGGTGCAGCAAGAGAGCTACAGCACACGTAGACACGCACGCAGAGAGACAGACAGACAAACAGACACGGCAGGGTGTAAAGCAATCATGCACACACACCCGAGAAGAGACGTAAACCCATCATGGGCAGAAATAAGCACCCACAAATGGTTTCCTGCTTCTAGTCGGGAGTCGAGCAGCAGCGTTCTGGATGTACTGCAGCTGTCTTACAGTTCGTTTAGTAAGTCGCACCCACCCTACAGTAAGCAATAAATTAATAGTTTTGATTGGTTTGGACTGGAATAAAATATACTAAAATAAAACAAATCAGGTAAAATAAAGCAAAACAATAAAGATTGTCGGAGCCTGGCGGTTAAGATTCTGGATCTGATGGTTCAGGGTTCAAATCCCACCTCTGCCAAGCTGCCACAGTTGGGTCCTTAAGCAAGGCCCTTAATCCATAATTGCTTGGACTGCAATCCCAACTGATTTATCTCAACATATCATGAGGTCACTGATTGTCCTCTAATGGAAATTACTTTGTTTGGGACTGCGGTAGCCTAGCGGTTAAGGCACTGGATTCTGGACCAACCGTCGAGGGTTCAAATCCCACCTGTGCCACAGTAACCCTTAACCCTTAACCCACAATTGCTTAGATTGTAAATCTGGAATAATTGTAAGTCGCTCTGGAAAAGAGCGTCTGCTAAATGCCTTAAATGTAAAGACAAAATAAAACAATGATATAACTTGGAGGAGAATACATTTTTTAAAAATCTGAAATGTTCGTATTAAAATGAAATTAGAAAATGCCAGAGCGACACCTGGGAGCCGTTTTGCAAATATATTTTTAGCTTAAAATATCCCCTGTGCTGTCGTTTAGGTAAAAAAAAAAACATGTTTTTAATTATTATTAGATTTAAATTAATTAATTGATTACCCTGTGTGTAGGCGTAGTCGTCAGAGCCAGAGCTGGAGCGCCGGGGCATGTGACTGATTTGGCTGGTGCCACTACCAGGCATGGCAGAGATGGGCAGGATGGGGGCGGGAGTGCCGTCTTTCTCTCCTTGATCCACGATGTTGAGGAGAGACTCCGCCTCCACGGGGGGCGAAGGCGACCCAGATCCCACAGGCTGTCCTGCAACCATTTTGAGCTTGAGGTAGGCGTAGCTTCCCGCTTGGGGCGAGTAGGCATGCCTGGGCCGAGCACCACCTAGGTAGACGCCCGGGTGAAAAGAAGGGGCGGCGGGAGCAGCCATGCCGATGGCTCTGGACGGTGAGCTGGGAGAGGGGCTGGTGGGCATGTAGAGCGCACCTTGGGTAGCGTGGATGGGCGAGTTACTTCGCTGTCGTCCATCCAGCGTGATCTCGATCTGGTTCTTTATGGAGCCCTTGGTGGGCAGGTAGGGGCGGTACGACATGTGCTGGTACGGGAGGGTGGTCAGAGTAGGAGGGCTGATGGGTAAAAATGCCTGGTGCTGAGGCGAGCTGTAGGGCGACTGGTATGTGGGAGTGCTGTAAGGAGACTGCGAGTACACGGGGGCACCCGACGGGGCCCAGGGCGTGGGCTGGGGGCTCTGAGAGGGCGAAGGGCGCATGTACAGGGTGTTGCCGCCCGTCGGGATCTGGAGCGCCTGAGGGGCGGATGGGATACTCTGAGAGAGCGCCAGTGTGATGGGAGTCATGTAGCGCTGGGGCACGTGAGTGTAGGTGGGCGAGATTCCCTGCACGGTGGGCGGAGGGGTAGGCGTGTTGGCCGAGCGCCCCTGATCGCCCATGAAATAGACGTTGTATCCAGTGTTGGCATTGGAATTGGCCCCTTCAGGCAAAGGGAAGCCGCCGACGTTGATGTGAAGCATGCGGTTGCGGCTCAGGTGCAGCTCCTCTGGGTTGTGGTACTCCTCGTACAGGTAGCGGCTACTTTCCTGAGCCAGCAGGTGGCAGCACACCTCCAGGTTGTTGTTGTTCTGTGGAGGAATGGGATAATACCGATCTGGATTACTGAATTTAATGGTACATCATAACCAGCAGCGAACTAAAGACTTACAATTTCGCACAAGAAACGTCCACGTTTTGAATCGCTATTCTTCAGAATTAAAAGATGCTTCCACTTAGGTCGAACTGACATCAAACACTCATCGGATATCGGACGGACAGCCCTGATCCACTTACTGATAAATATAAACACCATATCAGTCGCTGTTTTTAGTCTTATTTCTGAGTTGGATTTATTTTTCCCCTCCAAGATCTCGTGTTCGTTTGGACTGGCACATCCCAAATATTCTCTATGGGGGTTCAAGACTGGACGTGTTGGCCAGTTCATGTGTGAAAATTACATCTGATGCTCCCTGTACCAATCCCGCAATCTGAGCCTGGTGAAGCCTGGCATTTTTATTCGGGAAAATGCCCGTGCCCTCAGGGAACAACAAATCTATTAATCGGTTAAGTTTATTCAGGTCGTCAGCTGACCTCATTCATTCTTCCTCCAGTTGGTACGATAGGCACTTGGCATGATGGGTGCATCGCTTCAGCCGCCTCTCTTCTTACCCTGATGCCCTTATCAGGGCCTGGACTCACAAGACCACATGACCTTCCAGTCCAATCTTTATGTTCGCTGCATCAGTTAGGGTTAGGGAACTTGTTGCCAGCCCAAGCATAATCACCCCTGCAGGAATTATCCCACCGGGTCATTTGTCATTTTTTGGCCATTTTTGGCTTACTTTATTATTTTTATTTATTTATTTATTGTATTTTTTTAACAGTTTTTCAAAGATTCCATGTACTCCTGTCAGTAGAATAAGCCTCAAATGAAAGAAAAGCCAAGTCAGGGGTCACTTTCTGATCATGAGGTTTCAGGAAATCAACTGAACTCATATCCTGACTGGGGGAGGGACCTAAACGTTTGAACGTGACTATAAGAAAGGTTGTGTAAAATCCTGGATCCACTCAGCATCCTGTGATCATTAATTATTGAGCAAACAGACAGTGATGGGGTTTGATGGCGTGTCATGGTCCTGACCTGCAGGAGGCACTGGGAGACGACGTTTTCGGGGATCTCTGGGAAGCGCTGCTTCAGGTCCTTCAGGAGGTGGTAGTCCAACTGTGACCCTCCCTGTGCCATCCTGAGCCTGCCGTCCTACTGAGCCTGCAGCCGCCAGGCCAGCAGCTGTTCCTCTCTCATCACCTAAAAAGAGAGATGAGCACGAACCTTAATCATAAACAAGTGGACGAAGAAGGGCATTCAGACCAGATCTGACTAACGACACTGTGGCACTGCAGAGACGCCGCAGAAATACCATATGGTGCACCACAAGCGCCGGAAGAAAACACAAGCTCAGCAAAAAAACACACCATGCACGCAATAAGACCGCGCAGGTTCCCATAAAGAATAAAAATGTATGTAATGAGTCTGAGTTTATCCTTGGTCCTACACTATTTTTTTATAAAAAAATAAGAGTATACATTATTATTTATTTATCATAAATAATTATTTTAATGCATCCTATAAATGCTGGACACCCATTACACATGCTAACGATGGAACAATTAACGCCATTTTAAAATAAATGACACCGGGTCCTGTTTAGAAAACAGAGAAATGAGAACGTCGTTTCCTACATGACAATTTTTAGATGAATAAACTGTGATTACTGAGCGACGGAAAAAATAAACCGATACGAAATGATCAATTAGTGAGAGCAAAGCCGTTTCTGAGGAGATGTGGCCAAAAAGATGCTGTTACCATGTGAATTACTGTAAAAATAAATAAATAAAAAGAGGTATATACACAATTACGTTTTCTTCCCCCAGAAACAAGATGATGACGTTTCCTGGCAATAAATAATGGTGTTAAAAACAATAAAACATTTTTTTGCTTTTAAAAACACACCAAACAAAACGGCTAATAATAAACTGACAAACCAAACAAAACAGCTAATAATAAACTGACACATCAAACAAAACGGCTAATAATAAACTGACAAACCAAACAAAACAGCTAATAATAAACTGACAAACCAAACAAAACAGCTAATAATAAACTGACACATCAAACAAAACAGCTAATAAAAAACTGACACATCAGACAAAATGGCTAATAAAAAACTGACACATCAAACAAAATAACCAGCTAATAAAAAACTGACACATCAAACAAAATAACTAGCTAATAATAAACTGACAAGCAAAACGGCTAATAATAAACTGACAAACCAAATAAAACAGCTAATAATACACAATAGTGTGTTCAAATTGACCGGGGTTAATTTAAAAGATTTTTTTTATATTGCAAAATGTAATAAATGGGTAAAATAGTCCAAATAAAACCTGAACCTGAAAGAAAGATGAACACACATTTCTGAGAGTCGTATAATTGGACGTTGTGTCAGTAGATTTACTGCTTTATATACGGAATATAGTTTACCATCATTAAATTCGCTTTGAAACACGTTTTCCTTTTACCTGATCTTTTATTCTGGTGAAAATATCGGTTTAATATCAGTATCGTGATACAAACGTTGCTATTGTATTTAAAGCTGCACCTGATATCGTTCTTACCCAACACAAAATTAAAAAAAAAAAATCACCTGCGTTCTCTCACTCAATTGCTCCATTTTATAAATAAAACATCACTCTATAAAGTATCAGTAGAAGAGTAAAAGCTTTTTATTTACTTTTTTTTATTTCTCTGCAACAAAGAAAACCTAAAAATTAATTTGCGTCAAAGTTACTGCGGCATCAGGTCAGTTAGCTGTGTCGCTAACCTAAGCTAAGCTAATTAGCTAAGCTATGTGGTTTCGCCTACCAGCAAGTTCGTATTAGAATAATCACCTTCGGGCTACAAAAATAACAGTTTAGCTAAAATAAAATAAAACAGAATAAATGGCTGCGCACGTTTTGTTCTCTTTAACGTTTTAATCGCAGACGTAGCCTGTGCTTGTTAGCAGGTAGGTTTGACAGATCAGGCCGTGTCCCAATTGGTAGAGTACAAAACCCAGAAGGGCACTAAAACGGCCGCTTTAGAACTGTTAAGGATGAGCCCTTAGTAGTGAACAAGAATGCCGTTTGGGACGCAACCGCGCTGTTTGCTGGGGAGCTGACGTGTTCTGTTACGGTAACGCAATTTAAGTTCACAAAATCACCTGCAAGTTCATTAAAACCTGCTAGGTTGGATAAAACAAGTCGATTTAAAGACGTATTCATTTTCCGCGAACAGAATAATGATATTCTGACAGACCGCTCGCCGAACAGGAAACCCTGGCTGCGTCCCAAACCGCATACTAACGTACTAATTAGTATTATAGTTTCCTCGGGTTACCGTTCTATTGTAGCATACTGTTGAGGACGGAAGTGCGCGGTTTGGGACGCAGCCCTTTGCACAGCAACAGCGCATTATTATTATTACCGTGAGACGGTTCATATCAGTGCCACTGGAGTCCAGTACCGGGCTTCGGCCGTCGTTTCCTTCGATTGTTTCGATTATAATCTCGTAAACTCGTACGATTCGTTCAGTTGTCTCTGGCTATAGCAGACTAAAAGCTAAACTCACCCAATCCTCGCTATCCAGGGTTTTAATCTCCTCTCTGGAAGGTTTTAGATTGTCTTGGCCACGCACAGTCCCCCACTTCTGCCACCTGGTGGCCTGGGGAAGAAGACAAACACTCCAGCAATACTTGCATACTGCGTAGTGCAGTACTATAAACTCAATACTGCGTACTATTTCTGGTGGAAGTGTGTAATACACAATTAGCGAGGCGTAAGCGTTATAAACAGGAAGAAGAATTTAGAATTACAAATACAGCGATACAGCGAAAATCTGCACTTCTGAATCTGCGTATTTTGTAACTTAAAATGTAGATTTGTTTTGTTGTACAGGTCGTTTTAGAGTTAATTTATTAAGCATAATAATAAAGTTTAAAAAAAAATCTTCTACTAACAGCATCCAATAATTCTGCGTAATCATTTGTGTTATTCAGGGCGAGTCATAAATCTCAGGGAACTATTTTAGTTCAGAAACAAACGGGAAAATTATATATCTAAAAGGGGAGGGGCCTGTCTTGTAGGCTATGTCCGGAACATGGGCGCCTTTTTTGAAAGCCGCCATGTTGGATCAAGGGTGAGTTTTTCCAATGGGAAGGTGGTCATGTAGGATATCATAGAAAATCAGAATTGTCTCAGAAATCGATTGGTGCAATCAGATTTGTAATATCTCATGTGATTCAAAAGTTATCAACACAGAAAGTTATAAACTTTTGTTGTTCATCACAGGTAACTAAAATTGCAACTGATGATTCTGATGTCCAGGAATGCAGCTGCTGTATCATAGCAACAGACTTGAACAACCGACACCCAGAAAGATCAGCAATTTCACACAGCACTGTTACATCCATCATAACCAAATTCAAAGAAACCGGGACTGTGGACACCAAGAAACGCAGTGATCATCTGAAGAACCGCTACCGACCAAAAAAACCTCAACAATGGTTTAACAGAATTTGGCAAAAGTCCATGATGCAGCACAGGACGTGTCACAGCAGAATGTAGTGTGAGCCAATCATCGCTTATACGGATAAGTGGAACCTTTTTAAGATCCAACTGCCTCAGAAATGGTCAGAGGAGGACCCTGATAGACCTGTCGAGTTAGACGCAGAATTTATGCAGAGTTTTGAAGGGTGTTAACTGGGGTTAAAAGGTGTGGAATATTGCACTGTATCAGAGCATGGGCATGAAATAGACTAAACAGGAATGTCTTGCAGTATTTTAGTGAATAGTCTACAGTATAGAGGTAATGCTGAAGCCATTACGCTAGAGGGCGCCAAAAGCTTCAAAGATGGCTACATAGTTTTTGACACAATGCAACCGTTCTACCCTTCCAAATCTTATTTCGCTATTTTCTCCCTATAATGAGATCACATTTCAAACCGTGGACGTTTCTGTGTCGTTAGTGAGAAGATGGCTGTGTTTAATGCTCGTGCAACACGTTTTGAGACCGTAGCTGATCTGCATTTGCCTATTAGGTGCTCAAACCATAAATCGTTGGCTTGTAACTGCAACTAAGATCAGGATAAGAACCTTATCCCATCTGTGAACCATGGTGGTGGTAGTATCATCGTTTGGTGCTGTTTTGCTGCATCAAGGCCAGTACTGTCATTTATTTTTTAACTATACCAGCAAATTTGAGAAAAAGGTCAGCATATCTGTTCATGAACTGAATGTTAGGACGTTGGTCATGCAGCCAGACCTTTTCACATTAGCTTGAAAATCTTGGCTTTAAAACTTTAATAGTAAGACTATTTATTTCAGCACAATTAAGCTGTCATTTAGGGTCAGAATAAAGGCTACTTACAGGTTAATGTACTGGACCAGAAGGTCAAATTCTAATTTCAAATTGATTTTTATAGAGCTTTTTATAATGGAGCATTATAGCAGCTTTGCAATATTATATGATCTTAAAAGGCCAAAATGAGCAAGCCTGGGCAACAGCGAAAAGGAAAAACTCCCTGAATATATAAGGAACAATCGGCATTGGGAGGACCAAGACTCAAAAAGGGACCCGACCTCCTTGGGTGGCCATGATGTTAATTGAAATAATGAAGTTGTAGTAATTGTAAGATTAGGTAAATAATACAGTTTAAATGAATAATACAATTTTAATTAGTAATACAATTTAATATAAATTACAAAATAGACTGAAGGTAATGACACTCTGGTGGGACCCGGGCATGGTGAGACTGGGTTCTGTTGATCAAGACCAGTAGAGTGATGCTATGATGGAGGAACTGGTACCAGAACATCAGCTCAGAGAGAAAAGAGAAAATACAGCATGAAACTCCGGCAGCACTAACTATAGCAACATAGCTAGAAGGGGAAGTACCAGAAGTTAACACAAGTACACAAGGAGTATTGTCTGAAAGCAGCTTCCCAATCTTATATTATCTTAAAAGGTCAATCCCAAAATTGAGCAAACCTAGGGTGGCAGTGGAAAGAAAAAACTCCCTGAAAGATGAAGAAAGAAACCTTGGTTGGACGAATATTAAAAATAGGACGCAACCTCCATTGGTAGTCTAGATGTTAATTAAGTAAATACTAAGTATATTAATGTAATAGTCAAATTAAGTAAACAATATAATTTAAATCAATAATAATGTTTAAGTTGGTAAAAAAATAAATAACAAAATAGATTTGAAAACAAAATAGATTTGAAAATCAGTCCTCAGTGGGAGGTCCTTGGAGGCACCAAGTCTCCTAGTGACTAGTCTGCATAAATAAGAATGCTTGTAGCCTAGACTTCAAAATTTGGAGAGTGTCTGAATCTTGAACTAAGGTTTAGGGTTCTTGACCAAGACCCTTATTCTACAATTGATTTGATTGTAAGACTGTGTCAGCTGAAATGATTAAATGTAATCTCCACCACAGAACCAGCCATGAAGACTCAGAGGGACTCTGAAACCCTGTTAAGATAGAAGACAGGTGCGCTAACTCAATAAGGGGTGCACACGTTACAGAGACATGAGCCGGGGACTCCTGCCAATTGAAGACCAGACCAGAGTGGTTCAGTTGGTAAAGCACTGGAGTGCTGAGACTCTCTGGTTCATATCCTCCTCAGGTGAGGTGATGGGTGTGTTTCAGATCTCCTGGTGTCATATTATCTGGACCCTGGATAGGAAGAGGAGACTATACGTGCCCCTAAATGACAGGTGTCTCAGGTTCTGCCGAAAAAGTTTGCGGATTAGCAGCTTCTGGCTGCAAGATGAAAAAAAGAAAAGAGTTTTATTTCCCACCATGACTTATAATCTTTAAGGCCTTGGTTGTTAAGTAAACGTACATTGATGACATGACACCTACCTTTGGAACCTCCAGTTCTTCTCAGCATGGGGTGTGGGTCTGAGGTGGCAGGGGTGTGTCCTAGATGGGAAGTGCTTCCCATTTGGGTGTATGTCTTAGGTGTCCATAAACGTTTGTCTTCAGAGTGTAAGAGAGTGTGCTGATGGAAGCTTTAAATAACAATGCAATAACCATTGGGAAGATGAAAGTATATGAGACTTACAGGACAGACACTCTGTGTGTGTGTGTGTGTGTGTGTGTGTGTGTGTGTGTGTGTTTGTTTCAGTCCCTGCGAAGGACAAATGTATAGGTGTAACGTCAGATGCAGAGTTCACATTTTTCAATTACAGTAACAAACTGTACACACACACGGGAAATAGAAACGTTAGCGTAGTTTTTGTGTAACGCTCGACTCTTGCATGCTAGCTGTCTGTCTCCCTGATCTCTTCCCACAGGTGTGTGTTATTTTCGGCAGCCCCCTTGTTATACCCACTGCACTCTCTTGGGCTTACGGAATGGAGGACTAATCCTTTAAACCCTCCTGCGATCTTAAATTGAGAAACGGACTGTGGTTTAATAAGCATTTATGTTACATCGTTACGGGTTGTTACTGGGCAGTTTTTGTATGATTTCTTTTTTGGTAGATCTGCACAGAGGTGTACAGATGCTCCTCAGATTCCATATGAGGGATCCACCCAGTCTCAACCTAAAACCCTTGACCTGTAGCACACATTTTGGTGAGCTTTTGTTCACTTTTCAGTTCACAAGCGATGATCTCATGGGGGTGAGCATGCACTGAGATTCTGCCTGATGTGTCACATGATCGGTGAGTCAGCAGCTGTTTGGGAGGTCATTAGATGATGGACAGTCACACAGCGTCCATGTCCAAAATACAAGGGGAGGGGCTTGATTTGGAATGAGATGCAAAATGCTGCCGAGTCACTCAAGGGGTTGCTGGGATTGAAGGAAACTTTATATGTATGACTGTAATGATATGATGGTATAAATATATAAATAAGTGATTGCAATATTAGAGCCAAAACTGTAAAATGAATAGGAGGCTCTAGTTACTCTGCTGTACCACCACAGGATCTGTGTGACGAAGTGATCATACAGGTTCTGTATGGAATCCGGGAGCACATTTTACCCACAGATGTTGCTGGTCCCATAAATGCGAAAATTTTGATTAATCTGGCAACCAGACAGACTGTGTCTAGGCAGCACTATCCTGCTGAAAAATGCTGTTGGCAGCATAGGATGTCCTGCCATATCGCTGAGCACTTAGTGTCCCTTGTGTCACTACTAGGGGTGACTAACTGTCATATCATCACCCACCAGTTGGGGAAGTGTTGCTCCACAGCAAAGGTGTGATTCAAGCGCTCACCACTAGTTCTCAAAAACTCAATACTGGAACCCGACCATCATCAGATCCCATAGAGATTCCATAGATGTTTCTTGTTAACAAGACCGCTTCAAATAAAGTTGAATGTGATAGGACACCGAATGGGAACCATAACAACGAATTAGAAATTATCCAGGCAGAGACAGGGGCGTGTACTGAAGGTGCCCCCTATTTCTAGATGATGGATGCTCGTGCTTTTTGGTGGATCAAACGGTGGATCCTGTTCACCTGTTTAGCCTGTTTTTATGCGTGCCCCCATAAAAACACTGCTTGCAACACCTTCTAACAGCTAGGTCAGAACGGCCCAGGTGGAGACAATCCGTCAAAATATCCGTCCTACTTCTCTCAGTTCAATATCTGGCAATCAACAATCTCTCATCAAGAGGTACACTACCCAAAAGTAGAAACTGAGAGCCTTTTTTATAGAGCAGGGGATGCTCTTTTTGCTCTTTTGTGGCAAGACTAAGTACCTAATCAGAACACAGAGCCATAATTTGCATATAGGCACTGGGGACAACCCCTTGGGGGAGAAAACGGCACTGCAATTCCTTATCCAGAGTGACTTACAAGTCTCATTTGGAGGTCAGCATAAGGACAGCTGTCTTCTCAGTTTCCTTATTTTGGCAAGAGATGGCCACAGTAAGGGACGTTCCCGAGAAAGAACCCTTTACGCATCGCACAGTCTGAAAGTTTTCTAATTTTAGTGAGCAGCATAAAATAACTATTTTTATATCTGACATTGTGTTTTCAGCTACATTGACATTACCTTTAGCAGACACTTTTATTCAGAGCGACTTACAGCTGATACAGCCTAAGGAATTGTGGGTTAAAAAGGTGGGATTTGAACCATGAACCCACTGGTCAAAAGTGTAGTACCTTATCCTTTAAGCCACCACTGCCCCACAGGCTTGTTATTTTGGTTATCATCTCAGGAATAGCCTTGGAGAGATAAGTCACGCAGCCAACAATAGCAGCTCGTCCAAATACGCAGGAATCCTACAACCCCACATCAGAAAACGTTGGTCCGGTATAAAATATGCAATTTTAAAAACGTGTTTCTTGCATTTACGGTGACTTTTATTTCCTTGCAGACAGTATGAACCTGAGACATTCCATCTTATTTTTCTGGTCAGCTTGGACATTCTTTCATTTCAGGCCTGCAACACGTTCCAAAAAAGTTGGAGGCAATTTAGGGCTCAAAATGAAATGTGATTTCCAACAGGTGATTATAATCATCATTTGGTATAAAAGCAGCAACCTGGAAAGCCTTTGAGTAGCAAAAATTCATTCATTGGCAGCACAGGGTGCAAGGCAGGAACTTCCCTGGGCAGGGTGACAATCCGTTTTGGGGCTTAAAAACTCTCAGGGTCTATTGAATGTTGGAGGAAACCGGAGCACCAGTAGTAAACCCATGTGGACACAGGGAGAACATGCAGAGTCAGAGGTCGGAATTATGAGACAACCACCGCACCACCGTACCACCCTTAACAACTAAGGTCTATTGGGTTGGGTTCATGTTTACAGTTGATGGACTTGCAGTGTTGATTGAAGCCTTTTGGTGTTAGTGAGTCGTTAGTGAGTTTATATGTCCTGATGTCAGCAGGAGGCCTGAATGCTGGGGTACTGTGGGGATAAGAAGGGCAGCCATGCATATGTGTGTGTGTGTGTGTGTGTGTGTGTGTGACAGCTGTGGAGTGATGACGCGTGTGGAATGTGGTAGCCTGTACTAGGGGGCTTTTATGGACAGGGCAGGACCGTACCTACCCTCACTCATTCTCCTTTACCTCAGCGGACACACAGTTGGAATTAGGGTTCCGGATCCTACTGTGGATTTTTTGGGGGGAGAGTTCTTATTATCAACCAGGAGGAGGTGGAACTGGCTAACAGGTGGGTGGCTTATTTCAGTTTTTTTGGTTCAACGCAATTATGGTAGCAGAATGAAGCAAACGTTTTGGATTGGTGTGATATTTGAGTGGCCGGAAAACGCATAAACGCCATCAGATGACAGAAAGTGTTCACAAAAACTTCTACGTGGGCATAATCGCCATACAGTAGGTGTTCCTGATTGTTCTAAATGTTCTAGCAAAGGCCAGAATCAAAACTTGCCGAGTGACAGAGATAAGGATAAAGTCTATAAATAGGCAGCATCATGGCCTCTATGAGGTGTGAGCTAATCCCGGCTTGATATGTCTTCCGATCGCTCCGAACACATTATGGGGAAAAAACAAAACATAAACCAATGGCAGTAATACACATTTGTGTATTATCATAGCGATTATGTAAGTGAAATTCAACACTTTAATAACAGCCTTTTATTACCTTTCCGAACCTTTTCCTATTCACCACTGAAACTTGTTCTGTAGTGAAAATCGCCGTTAATTTTGAGCATTTACTCGAAACGCCGGCCAGTAAATCTAGCAAACCCCAAAAAGTTCACTTAAACACAATACACCTGTGTTTGGTATTTTAGTGACTCAATGTTTCAGGCTCGTTTCCTTCAAAATAATGACAACAAGTTACTCACCATGTGGCCATGGGGTACAGGGTGCAGTCACACGTCCTGCTTTAATAGGCAGGGGTGTTGCTCACAATAAGGTTCTACCTGCCTTTGTGTTTCAGTAGACATTTTGGATCGAGCAACGGCAAAAAAGAGCAAAACGTTTTACCTGTTTTGTTCATAAGTATAGATTTGGGGGTTGGACTTTAACATGCAAGTCAGGTTTTATTGTCATTTCAACCACGTACACTGAACTCAGTGAAACGAACCAACGTTCCTCCAGGACCTCCATGTCCTACATGTGATTTTTATCAATATAAACCCCGTAAATAATGATTTTTGGCACATTTTGACAAGACAAACTTGTCACAGAACTCATCCCCACAGGGTATGGTGCGAATAAGGCATCGTAGGTCCTAAGAAGGATATAGATAACAGCCAACTGAAAGGAAAACAGCGAAAACCGCTTAGAATAGCGCTTAAGATAGATATACTAGAGAAATGACAGAGTTCCACAATGGTGGAACAAACTCCCTTCTTCTACCATATCAAGAGAATCTCTCGCTATCTTTAAGAAACTCCTGAAGACAGAGCTCTTCAAAGAGCACCTACTTTCCTAACACCTCTAACATACTAACTACTTCTAACCTCATCTTTTTCTTTCTCTTCTCTACTTCTTTTTGACCTCCTTAAGGCCCTTTCTAAGATGTTTTTCCTTTAACTTATCATTATTTTGTACTTAACTATTGTAAGTCGCTTTGGATAAAAGCGTCTGCCAAATGCAATGTAATGTAATGTAATGTAATCTTTGTTGCAGCATTTTTTCTTGCTGTAGTTACAGTGGAGTAGATTCGTACTAGTAGATATTATAATTAGGTTTAATATACAGGGGGAGTCAAAACCCACAGGACATTTCTGAGACAGTTCTGGTCTTCTCTGATATGCTACATGAACACCTCTCCATTGGAAAAGCCAACACTTGATCCAGTATGGCGACTTTCAAGATGGTGGCCGTGCTCAGGACATCAGCCTAAAAGACAGGCCCCATCACCCATTACTTGCTAGGGCATTCAGATATGTCATTTTCCCTATTGTTTCTGAAATAAACGCGTGTCCTGTAGCTTTTGACTTCCCCTGTATAATTGCCAAATGAATCTTACTAACTAGAGGTAAGTATTTTGTACGGGAAAGTAAAACTATAGCATCTACCGTAACAAATTTAATCTTTTAACAAAATATGCTGGGTACCTTAGGTTTGGGGATTTTATTTATAAGCCAGACTAATGGATTATGCACATTACCTGCAGTATCGTACTGTGATGACAGAATTAATACATGCTATTTCTCTACCCGATTAGATGGAATCGCTACGCTGGTCGACTGAATAAGCGCCTGCGTGCAGGGCCGCGGCGGCAGATGTGTACAGCTACGAACGGCCGAATCATCCAGAGAGAGTCAAAGGATCACTCGGCCAGCAAGCACGAATAAACACGGTTTGTGATAAATCGGCTGCTTAAAATCTCAAGTCGTCTCAAAATCAAGTACTTTTGTTTTTAAGAGCTTGGAATTCAATATGTTTACAATAAAAGTTGTTAAAATATATGTATTAAACCGTTAAAATATTTGTAATTGCTTGTATTGTGAATTCAACCAAACAGGCCTTTTGACAGTTTTATTAAAAAAAATTAAATACATTCTGAAATTCCCAAAAAAATGTAAATGGAAAACAATGGGGAAAAAAAATAATCTCACAATTAAATTTGCAGCAACGTTACGATGATTACACTTTAAAACAGCATGACCACCAACATGAGCATGTGTGTTTACACCAGAGGGTGCTGAATGGCAATGTGAATACCCGTCCTGTAGCCTGCGTCACTAGAGCACACTCCATATCAGCACTGAGACTCTCTGAATGAAGGGAGAATAGTTGTGTACCTGAGAGTTGAATTAAAATATGCCATAGACGACAACAAACTGTCTGAGTGGGTTTAAACAGTGTTTAACTGGCCCTCTGTAAAACGTCATACAGTGCAAGGAGGATTGTGTTTGACAAGTGCTCTTGTCAAATATATCTGTTACAGTTACTTTGTTCGTCACCACTGAGTTATAAATGTATTTTAAAGACATTCATTAATGGTTCTAGCAAAAGTAGAAATGAAGCTAAATGGCACTTAGATCACAGAGCAACAATGCAGCAAATCTTCCCATTTGGATTTTCTTTACAAATCCATATTTTGCTCTCAAACCACCAGACTGACAAGAGGCAACATGAGCTGAATCTGGGACTGGATGCATGAGTTCCATTAAGAATTAGCACCTTTCCTTTCATTTCCGTTTGATCAGCATTTCTTTTTTTTTTCCTCCCCTTTAACAATATGCGCCAAATACTGTTTAATGAAAAGAAATGATATGAAGACTAGGACGTAGATTAATTCTGACAGTTTGTTCGTCTCTGGATTAGTTGGTTGCAATCATGATGCAAGTTTCTGAATAAAGCAGGGAGGTTCAGCAGTCCTCGTCTTTATCGTCAGTGATTCCCTTTAAACGCAGACGAGCGAAATCTTCAAACACCAGGTCATCATCCTGGGTGAAGCTGCTGTTAGGGAAGCAAAGACAAAAGAGGTGCATTAAGTGAGAGGTTGTAATGGGATGCTGTGATGTTCTGTTTTTTTACTGAACTTACTTTGTGTCAAACTCTATGAGGTTGGTGTCAATAGGAGGATCTGCGTCCGGTAACACTGGAAAAAAAAGTTTACGGGATATTTCAGTTATTTACTGAAAAGTAAAGTACACTGCTCTCATAAATTTCAAAATGATTACGAAGAAGATCCAACAAGAACTGCTGGACAATCTGATCCTGTCCATAACCCATCACTGTCAGTGTGTTTTGGCAGTCTTGGGTGACCGTACATACTACTGAACAGTCAATGTGTGGTACTCTCATCCAGTTTAACATGCTTCTGTTCATCACCATGAAAATGTAATTTGCTCATCAACTAAAAAAACAGAATCTAAATGAAATTTGGAAAAATTACATTGTATGATTTTTTAAATTGCATTTTATAGCATAAAATAAGTATTTGATCATTTACCAACCAGGAAGAATTCTGGGTCTCACAGACCTGTTAGGTTCTTTAAGAAGCCTCCTATTCTGCACTCATTACCTGTAGTAATTGCAGGATCGATTGTGTGGAGGAATCGACGAAAATCACGGTCGGACGTTTCCTGTAGTTCTTGGCCAAGTTATCAAATGCGTTTTTAATGCAATAACATGCAAAGTAATCATTTAAAAATCATACAAAAGTGAAGTGATCTGGATGTTTTTTAGATTCTGTCTCTGCAAGTTAAAGTGTACCCCCCCACACACACACACAAACTATATCTACATACAGTGCATTCACCAAGACTTCAGTCCCTTTTATTTATTACACGTTTTATGTTGCTATCTTTTGAGCCATCATTCTGGACTTCAATATCACAAAGTGAAAAAAACACTTGCTTTTAAAAGAAAGAAAGAAAAGAAAAAAACTAAAGTTTTGCATGGACAAAAGTATTCAGACGCTTTGCTGTGACACCTGATATTTAGCTCTGGAGCCCTCCCATTTCCCAATGGTCACTGGGAGAATGGAAGATGGGAGAATCTTTCAGAATGTCAACCTTCACTGCAGCGCTCCACCAATCTGGGTTTAATGGCAGAACGACCAGTAAGAAGCCTCTCCTCAATAAAACACAAAACATCCCTGATGGGGTTTGGAAAATACCTAAATGACTATGAGAAAGAAGGTTCTCTTGTTTAAAAAAAAACAATATTTAACATAAATTCTAGACTCTAGTCTGGAGGAAACCAGCACTGCTCATCACCTGCCCAATACCATCCCGAAAGTGAAGCATGATGGTGGCACTACGACACTGTGGGGTTGTTTTTTAGCGGCAGGGACAGGGAGACTGGTCAGGGTTGAGGGAAAGCTGAATATTGTATAGTACAGATATATTCTTAATGAAAACCTGATCCAGAGTGCTTGGGACATTAGACGACACTAAAGGTTCACCTGCCAACAAGACAATGACCCTAAAGACACAGCCAAGTCAACACGGAGGTTTCTTAAGGACTTGCAAATGTCCTTGAGGCCAATTGATCATCTCTGGAAAGACCTGAAAATGGCTGTCCACTCATGGCCCACATCCAACCTGACAGCTTAAAAGGATCTACAGATAAGACTAGCACAAAGTCTGCCCAAATCTAGGTAGGCATCATACTCAAGTAGCCAAAAATACCCAAGAGTACCGCGTAAAGGATCTGAATCCTAAAGGATATTGAGTGCTGAATGATGGGGGGAAAAACCTCATCTTTTTTTCAGCACATGGCCGCAACATAAAAAGTATATATTAGGTGTGTGTGAGTACTGCACATCAGTTAGAACTGACCCAGATGTACAGTCTGTAGTCCAGAGTAAAAGTCCTCAGACTAATTTATTATAATAAATATACCAACTGAGCCTGAATCCATGAGCTGTGTATGCTTCAGTGCTGAAGTATAGCAGGTACCTGAGGCTGGCCTAGAGATGCTGAAGTCGACGGGTTTGGGATGCATTAACACAAACGGCAGCTCAACTGCGACGTCTCTGTAAGAGGCAAGAATGAATCTTTTACGCAGCGAAATTTCTGATCGCTCTTAGCGCCGTAAAGCACAGCCGTTCTGTGAGTGCAAGCGCTATCTGTTGATCTCAGAAAAAGTGCAAGCATATGAGTTAGTAGCAGAAAGAGCTAGTTTCACTCCGAACCTGGACAGGCAAATCAGCAAAACAGTGGAATGCACAGTGTGTATTTACCTCTCTAGTAAGCTGCTTAAAAGCCTGTTGCAACGCAGGAGGGTTAACAGACAGATGGAGGGGAAACAGATACACAGAGAAAAAAAGAATGATGTGAAAACACAAATGACTCAGTGAATGCAAAGATTAAAGGACAGCATCAGCAGCTGTTCCTGTACTGGAAGACAATTTAAAAACTTGCACAATAAGGAAAAACTGTAAAGATATGTAAACACAGAGATGCCTGTGTACTCTTAAAATAATGTAAACCAGTTTTCTACCAAACCTGTGACTATTAACATACTGTGCTTTGGTATAGCAGCCAGTGTATAGATTATTAGCCTATGCCCTAACTTCTTACATACTGAGATTTAAACAACAGTTATGTATGACCAGTGTGTGAAGAACATGCTGCTGGTTCAATATCACAATCTATATAGACTTACCAATCACTTTATTAAGTACACCT
>JAYJMA010000002.1:313997-324132 GCA_036873895.1 Parotocinclus cabessadecuia
ATTGTGCTATGGTAAATCTGAATCACCGAATCACTGACTCCTGAATCGTGAATGAGTTTCACCCGCAACGAGTCAGGCTGCTCAACTCACACAAGTGCCAGAATCTTACATCTAAACATCTACAGAGAGTGTACTGGAACTCTGAGTGGAATTGGGTTCTGTGGTGTGATGGGACTGAAATGCAGCGACAACTTAGCAACAAACACTCCAAATGCTTTTACAGAAGGACAGATTATCAGTAATAAGCTTTATCCCCACTGTATGTATCATGTAGGCTCTGTCATGGTGTTGACTGCTTCTTCTCCCAAAAACACTGCTTCTACAAAGAGGTTACGACTGGATTGTGGATGAACCTTCTAGCAGTTATACCAGTGTAGGGATGGCCGTTATGTCATCTTCACCCAAAAATGTTGAGCAAACTCTATAAGCAGCCCAACAGTGATTCAAACTGAAGGACAGTTGCAAACAAAATTCTCTCTCTATTTGGCTTCTTCCATCCAGGCTTCATCTGCAGGATTCGTTTTTAGGTCTCGTCACCCCGTCTAAGCCAAAATGACCGAAGTGATGAGCCCCGATAGCGCCCAGCCCATGGACGACACATCACAGCATGATGACGCCGAGAATCACGAAGAAGAAACCATGAATGGAGTCACTGACTCACCCAAGGAGATGAAATCCAGGGCGGACGAGAGCGAGCAAGAACCAAGCACTAGCAGGATGAGATCGAGAGAAAGGTCTCAGAACAGCTCAGAGGCCAGCATTACTGAGGTGGAGAACATGAACGACGTTGGGAACCTGGAAGAAAGCCTGACTGAACGAGACAATCCCAATCTGACAGATGTGGTGCTGAAACAAGAGGTAAGCAGAAGACACTGTGAGTTTGGGCTAAAAGCTGAATAAAGCTTCTTTATTCATTAACTCATTTTAGTTAGTCACCATAGCATGAGCAGCGTTTTGATTAGTAGTCCAAATTCCCTCAATCTAGCCTTCTCTTTGTTTGTTCTGCTCCTGAAGAGACTCCTAAAGTCCAACAAGCCAGTGCAGAAGAGCTACGTCCCAAAGATGGACAAAGGCAATGTGAAGAGCAAGTTTGAGGCCATGCAGAAGGCCCGAGAGGAGAGGAACCGCATGAGGAGCGAGGACGAGCAGAAAAAACGCAAGGAGCAGTACATCAAAGAGAGAGAGCGCATCCGTAAAAAGCAGATAGTCAGAAACGTTTACCCTGCTACCATCTCGATGTTTGAACGTCCACTTTGTGGTGGTCGGATGGTGAACATCCTAACCTTTCCTAACCTCTCGCTTTCTGATTCCTCCCAGATAAAAGAGCTGCTCGCCTCCAGTGACGAGGAAGAAGAGGTGAAGCCAACCAAGACCGAGAAAACCTACGTCCCCAAGATCATAGGTGGGTCAAAACGAGAAGACATGGAAAAGCAATACAGAGAAAATACAGGCGGCAACACCGTCTGTGTTTGTCCACAGGCAGCGTGAAGGGCAAGTTTGCAGAGATGGAGAAGCAGAGGGAGGAAGGCAACAGGAAAAAAACACAGGAAGAAAGGAAGAAGCGTGCCACTCAGGAAGCCATGGAGAAAGCCAAGATTCAGAAGGAGCTGGCCAAGAAGGCAGAGCAGGTGAGTGTTTAAGGCTTCACATATCGGCTCCCGACTCTTCTTGTGTGGAGTTTGAACGTTCTCTTCGACTGTCCTCCAGCTGCAATGTATGTTAGGTCAACTGGCGTCTCCAAAGTGGGCCGCTGTTAACGATTTTCCGAAATGTCTCCCTTAAAAATTCTTGTAAGTAAAATGGAAGGCAAGAACGTTTCTCAGAGCATGTAGGAAGTTTTGAGCAGTTATACACTCGGCTATATACAGTATATACTCGCTAATACAAATTAGCAACTCGATGCATTTAGGTATGAGGACGAGCTGCTGAATCAAACTGAGCATCAGAACGGGGACAAATTTTCTAAGTGACTTTGAACGTGTCGTGGCTGTTGGTTTGAGATTTTCGGACCAGAAACTGCTAATACACTGGGATATTCACCCACAGCGCCACTTCTAGAGTTTAACAGAGAATGGGATGCGTGACCTGGAGCTACCAGGCAAGTCTGTTGTACCCCAGATGATTGAGTATGTTTAGATGAGAGGACATTGCCTCATATTAAGACGGAAACATAAAGATCAAGAATACTTCCCATACTTTCTGTATCATTCTCTGTCCACTAGATGTAGGCCCCCCGGGACCGGCCTGTGTATCCGTGCTACCAACTTCAAGAATTATTTCACATGGCATGCAGAAACATTACGGATTAAAATAGAGCTGGTTTTTTTTTGCAGTCCAGGGAGGGAACCACTTCGAATTGTGTGCGTTATTGTATGAGGTTAGAGAAAATGTTCTTAAACGCAGATTCTTAAAAAGCCAGGATGTTGCACAGAGCAAAAACAAGAAATATGGACGTCAGAGGGGTTCGGTATGTAGCACCGCTGCCTCACAGCAAGAAGGTCCTGGGTTCAATCTCAGGGTGGAGCGACCTGGGTCCTTTCTGTGTGGAGCCTGTATGTTCTCCCCTTGTCTGCATGGGTTTACTCTGGGTACTCCGGTTTCCTCCCACAGTCCAAAGGCATGCCGGTTAGGTTAATTGGTCTCTCTAAAGTGGTCCTCATGTGTGTGCCCTACGACGGATTGGCGCCCCATCTAGGGTTTTGCCTGCCCTTGTGCCCAGAGTTGCCTGGTGGGCACCGGCTGGCCCGTGCCCCGGTGTGGATTAAGTGAAAGATAATGAATTGATAGAAACAAGAAACGTGAATCACACCGAGCATCAAAACGGGGTAGAAGTGTGATTTCAGTGACTTTGAATGCGTCGTGGCTGTTGGTTTGAGTTTTTTAGGCCAGAAACTGCTTGATCTACTGGGATTTTCACCCACATCGCCCCCGATGTAAGAAGGGTTCCTTTAACAGGGAAGGGTCCGAATAAGAAAAATGTCAAATTTGGGTGTGTGTACCGGACGAGAAGAGGAGATTCCCTTGAATTATGACGAAAACTTAAAGATCAAAAGGCTAAAAAGTCAAGACGTTTCACGAAGCAAAACCGAGAAACATTTAACTGTAAAAATAGCTCGTCTGTAGCATGTGCCGAAGTGCTAACAGCAGGTAACCTGCTCTATATGCAATAAACCTGGCAGTTCAGACGACATGTGGCTGCCAACTGTTTCCCACACAGTCCAAAACAGGCCGTCAGCCACTTTTCAGCCTGAATTAGACGCTGTTATCTGGTCGTGGAGCAGAGCAAACAGAGGCAGCTGAGCCAGCGGAATGGCCTCATGTGCCAGACCTTATCTCCAGCCTGTCTGTGGCTCTTTGTCTATCAGAGCAGCGTAAACGGGAGCAAACACACAGAAGGACCAGAAGCCCAGCAAGTAAGTTCCAGTTTAGAGAAAAAGTTGAAAAAAAGCTGATTATTTAAGTGTTTATTCTCGTAAGTAACTGGGCATTGTCAAGCTAATCTCATCAAAGGGATAAATGTTTTCACTGGGGCTGTTGCTGGGCAGATTTTATACAAACTCATAAAGTTTTAGATATTTTGTACCATTTCCGATACCAAAATTCAGCTGTGATTGTGCCATTGTGATTTCTATTACGCTTTTCTGTCTTAATTGTTAATCGAATAATTTATTTTAACAGTAAACATAAACATAACAAAATTCAGTGCATTCTTCAGCTAATTCAGCTAATGTTTTGAGGATTAGAATATGAAACTAAAATTTGCGTTATATACAGTATATTAAATGCACAGAATGACAGAAAACTAGTATGACTAGTATTGACTGAAAAGAGAATTGCTGGCTTGAAAGGTGGAAAACAACACGGTAACATTCCTTTTGTTTTTGATAAGTTTCAAATAGATTTTAAAAAATACTTAATTTTTTTCTTTTTTTCTGTTTACTGTTTAAAACGATGATATCAAAAGTGCTATGTGATTAGTAACAGTAGTAAGAATAATTTTAAAATATGTTACAATAAAATAAATAATATTAAATAAATTAAAATAAAATAAGATATAAAATAAAATTAAAAATACTATTATATTAATGCATAATAATTGTATGAATTAATAAATATTAATAAATTACATAAGTAATAAAACTAGTAAGAATAATTAATGAATTGGATTGGATTAAAAAAACATGTTAAATAAAATACATTAGATAAAATGAATTAAAATAAAATAAGGTATGAAATAAAGTTAAAAAAAATTAAATTAAATTATGTTAAATAGAATAAAATAATAAATAAAACTCCTATCAACATAGAATTGCAATAAATGCAAATAAATAAGTAATACTACTAGTAAGAATAATTTATTAATTATATCGGGATTTAAAAAATAAAATAAAATAAATTAGATAAAATAAATTAAAATAAAATAAGGTATGAGATAAATTAGTTTTTTTATTTAAAAAGTAAAAATGGTATATTTCCTTAAGCAGTATAAAAGAAATTAATAAGACTTAAACAATTAAAATAAAACAAGATATAAAATGAAGAAAAATTAATTAAAAATTTTAACTCTGATCACCCTGAGCAGAAAAAATGAAAATAAATAAGTAATAGTAGTAGTAAGAATAATTAATTAATTGGATTGGGAATAAAAAAACATGTTAAATAAATTAAAATAGATTATATAAATTAAAATAAAATAAGATATAAAATTAAGTAAAATAAATAACTGTTATATTTTTAAAGTGAAAATAAAAGTTCTCATCCCAGCAGAATAAACGCAAATAAATAAGGAGGGTTAAAATAAAACAAGATACAATATAGTCAGATACAAATAATTCAAATTAAACAAAATTATGTTAAATAGAATAAAAAATAAATAAAACTCAGGTTACCTTGAGCAGAATGAATGCAAATAAATGAGTAATAATAGTAGTATAATTCATGAATTCGATCAGGATAAAACATATGAAATAAAGTCATATTATTATTTTTTGTATTAAGTTAAAATAAAACTAGCTGAGGTTCTGTTTTACAAAACATACGATAAAATAAAATATTATCTATTAATATATATCAGGTATAACAAATGATACAAAATAATGACATTTTGTTCTGTTTATTATATCTACTCTCGTTCTTCACTCAGACTCGTCATGTCTCTCAGACCCTCGTTACTAAACTTTGTCAATAACGATCTTTTTCATTTAAATCTCGTAGAGTTTTACGTAAAATATGAATCTCTGACTTTGATTCAGGAAGGAGACGACAGCCTGCTAGTTCAAGTGGTTCCTTCCAAACCTCAAAAGCAACCGGGAAGGATCAAGATGAACTTTGAGGACTTGGAGAGGAGCCGCGAGGAGGACCTGAAGAAGAGGAGCGAGGAGGAGAAGAAGAAGAGATACGACGAGAACCGGCGCTCTGTCCGAGAGTCCAAACATCGCTCTGTGTCCATGACCCAGGCCAGTATCTAACATATCTTTTGGTGCACCTTCTCAGCAGACTTAAGAATGTGTAGATGCCACAGTAGCACTGAAAGAGCCGTCCAGGTCGCTCAAGAGCCGCCCCGTTACCTGAACTGGATTGAGATCTGGTGATTCTGGTGAACTCATGATCAGGTTCATAAACCAGTTTGAGATGAATTGAGCTTTGCTTCATGGAGAGTATAAATAATCCACTGTGCTCATAAAGGGGTGCACAAGGGGTGCTCAGTTGGTATTAAGGGGCCCAAAGTGTAGAAAATAAACCACCATTACACCAACAATGCTTTCATGTCGTTCAGACCAAATTATGACCCAACCAGGCAACGTTTCCAATTCCAATTTTAACCAGCTGGCTGATGCTGCCACCAACATGCTTGACTTTGCAGATGGCATTCTCAGAGAGATGATTTTATGCCCAATATGTCCTGGTTTTGCAGTTATGATCTCTAGTTCCTTTCCAGAATTATGCGTATTCACACCAAGATTAGTATCTTAATCGTCTGTGTTTTTTAGCATTGAATGTAAATACATAAATACTTATGCAGCCACAGCCTTTATGTTTCTTTATATGTATGTAAATACTTCTGGAACTGAAGTTCCTCACGTTTCAGTGTTGTAAAAAGTAAAAAGTAGAATTAGAACTTGACCAAAATGTCTTAAGGTGCCATTACTCTATAGGCCTTTTCACACCAAGTAAAAAAAAAAACAAAACAAAGGCATTTGAACAAATTTGAAGAAGAGCGCACCTATATAAACGCCATCCTTCACACTGAGTCCAAAACTGAGACGCTGTGTCACATCTTAAATCGCAGCCTGTTCTGATTTCTGTGTTAAAATCAGGCTGACCAATCAGAACTCGGTTGCCGGGCAGAACAGCGCATTCTGATAGTATCAGAGCACAAGAGCTTATAGAATATGAAACAGGCTGATTATAAAAACATGGATAATAAAGGAAATCTGTAATGGAAAGCTGGAGAATGATGATGATGATGATAAAACTCCCAGTGAATGGATGGAACTGTTGTACTGTTCATGATCACAAAAACACAAAGTATAAAAAGCTTCCTGCACTCATTTTCACTTGTTGGTTTTTTATGTTGATGATGTGAAAAAGACACAGAGAAATCTCTGACACTTTAAGAGAAGGGTAAATTCGGTGTGAAGGTCCCACTAGGTTAAAAAAAAACGCACTCGGTTTGAAAAGGCCTTAAGCTGACGACCTGATGATTCGTTTTGGTTGTGAAGGATGAGGAAACGGAAAGCAAAGATAAAGAACGAGTGGCTCCTGGAAAGTTGCGCCTGACATTCGAGGAGCAGGAGAAGGAGAGACAGGAGCAGCGGAGGAGGCAGGCCGAGGAGGAGGCCAGGAGAAGATTACAGGAGGAGAAGAAAGCTTTTGAGGAGGCCAAACAGGGGATGGTACATAAGGATCATATTCACACAAATCCTAAACGTAGAAAAATGGTATACTTGGTCATTTATTTAATGTATGAATTTATTTATGTAACAGTTTAATGTTGTTACGGTTCTGCAGGTTGAGGACGACGAGGACGCCGAAGGCACTCAGGGTGAAAGGGAAGAGATCCGGCCCGGAAAACTGAGGCTCAGCTTCGAGGAGCTGGAACGACAAAGACTGGAGGATGAACACAAACGGGTGGAGGAGGAACGAAAGAGACGCATCCTGGAGGAGAGGAAGGCCTTTGCCGAGGCCAGGAAGAGCATGGTTCGATCAACTATTGTTAATAAAACCTAAAGCGACTCCTAACTACACAACATGCTAAGCTATTAGGGCTTAAGGCTTTGTGATATGTTGCTAACTCTGATGTCCTATCAAAAGATGGGACGTACAGTAACCGCCACCTCAGAACTCGTTGAGAATGACATTTGTTACAGGGCTGAGGTGGAAATAAGCCTGAATCATTCTAATTAAAGAAAAGTATGATTACGCTGATTAAATTTGACTTAAGTTCAAGTATAAGTGAGTCAAATGTCACAGGACACACTTTAATTTAAGAAACAAAAAGGGTAAAGGACATATCTGAATGCCCCAGTACGTAATGGGTGAGGGGAATCATTTAGGCCATGCCCTGTGACTTTTGTCTCACCCTGTGACCTGTGTTGTTTGACTCACCCTGTGTCCTGTGACTTTTGACTCACCCTGTATCCTGTGACTTTTGACTCACCCTGTGTCCTGTGACATTTGACTCACCCTGTGTCCTGTGACATTTGACTCACCCTGTGTCCTGTGACTTTTGACTCACCCTGTGTCCTGTGACACTTGACTCACCCTGTGTCCTGTGACTTTTGACTCACCCTGTGTCCTGTGACTTTTGACTCACCCTGTGTCCTGTGTCTTTTGACTTACACTGTGTCCTGTGACTTTTGACTCACCCTGTGTCCTGTGACATTTGACTTACACTGTGTCCTGTGACTTTTGACTCAGAGTAAAATTTACTACACCACTAAAAAAGCTTTAAAAAAAGTCTCTCCAGACACTCCAAGAACTACAATCATTCTTAGTTCCTATGGTGTGAACGTGAGAAAGCGGGCTATTTGTCCAACAGTTTGGAGAACCAGGAAAAGTTCCTCCAGTGCGAAAGTGCCTAAAGTTTACGTACACCTCATGTCATTCAAGTTCAAGGTGAGAATGGCAAGTAAAAGATCCTTCAAGTACCTTATTCAGTACCGTGTTCAGGTTTTAGACGATGAGGACGATGTCCTGTTGGCTGCCATGAGCGCGGACGCCGGCGGCACACCCGGGAAGCTCTCCATAAGCTTTGAGGAGCTGGAAAGGCAGAGACGTGAGGAAGAGCAGAAGAGGAAGGAGGAAGAGGCCAAGCGCCGTCTGGAAGAGGAGAAGAGGTTGTTCGCAGAGGCTCGTAAGAACATGGTGAGCCGAGATAAAATAACGTGGATGTCTGGTCTGCATGGTTATGCTCCTTTAGCTTCTGTTTACCTGGTTTTAATATTCAGTTACGCTTGCAGCCAGGGATGAGGACAGAGACAGAGACAGAGACAGAAAAGACAAAAGGGATATAGAAACAAGATAGAGGACTGAGAGTAAACATTGTGGCTAGGATAACACAAAGAGGGACAGAGATAAAGATAAGATAAGATAAGATAAGATAAGATAAGATAAGATAAGATAAGATAAGATAAGATAAGAATTATTTTATTGTCATCAAACTTGTGTACAATAAAATTTAGTGGAACAGGAGCAGTAACAAGAAACACAATCAACAGAAACAGGAACAGGACCAGGAACATGAACCAGAAGAAAACAGGAACAGGAAAATAAATAGGACTGGTTACAAGAACAGGAACAGGCACCACAGCAGGAACAGGAACAAGAACAAGACCCGGACCACTAACATGAACAAGAACGAGAACAGGAAAAAATAGGGCCACAAGGCTACAAGAACAGGAACAGGGTCCAGAGCAGGAACAGGAACAAGAGCAGGACCAGGACCAGAAATAGTACCAGGGACAGGAACAGAAACAGGACCAAGAACAGAAGAATGAACAAGAACAAGAACAAGACCAATGACAGAAACAACAACAGGGAACATGACTGGTATAACTTTCTATTATTAACTAATCTATTAAACATAATCATTTTTTGAAAGTCGTTAATATCTCGGGAGGTGTTTGATTTCTTTCTGAGTGTAACACGAATGCTGGTGCTGTGCTGTGTGATGAATCTTCGCTCTGCTTTTCATAACGTTATCATCTGAGCACACGTCGTTATTTCCTGCTTTTACCCCCATGACCTGTTTCCTCTATGAAGCTAAACTTGATCTCAGCTCATCAGAGATCTGAATCTAAATTATGATCACAAGTACATAAGTACCGAACAGAACGATTCTTGAACTGACTTTTTCTTATCCAGAACCTGAATTGTGAAGATGAATGTGTGCTCATATGGTACAATGCTTTTCTGCAATGCTTCTATGAATTGTGTCTCCCAAGATCCCGTCTCAGGATCAGGACAATAAGGCTGCATTTGGAACAGGAGAAGTAAGACATATTATTAATACTATACACGACCAAAAGTATGTAGTCAGCCTTTATACTTACTGATCTAATACAGTGGGGTTTGAAAGTCTGAGAATCTTTTAGAATTAAATGGGAGCTTAAACATCATCAGATATCCACACACGTCCTGAAAGTGGATACAAAATATTTGACCAATATATGAAATATATGATCCGATATTGCTTATCTGTGAGTGGTGAAACCTTTGTGAACCTCTAGGATTAGGAGGTCAGTTTTTCCAAAGGTATCTAACAGGATGAACTGGATTAAGGTAGAAAAATGTTTGGGTTGTTTTTCAAAATGGATACCAGGTCTTTGAATCCTGATGATTTGGATCTGGATTTTGTAATTCAGTTAAACGCTTCAGCTGGGTTTTTTAAAAGCTAGGACACGGTTAATACCATTTCCCTCTGAAGGGGATTAAAGCTGGATTGGGAGAGTGTTGTAGGCACATTTTCATACACACAAACAGAAACGAGAAGATGAAGAACATCGTTTGTCTCGGGCTGCATTGAATGTCTGAGTGGCCAGCCTTATTGCTCACTTTGTGGATCCACCCTTGAGATCCACCAAGCACGAGGGTAATCACTTTGAAGTCACCACAGAGGCACCGTTGATGTTGG
>JAYJMA010000002.1:333913-353034 GCA_036873895.1 Parotocinclus cabessadecuia
TATATATATAAATATTTCATTTAAATTAAATGCTATAATATGTATTATCCGGCAGGTGGCCACCTAAAAATCCATATTTAGAAATCCCTGTCCTGCCATATCTGAATCATTTTGATCCAGTCCGCAAATTGTATATAAAAACTGGGACAAAATCTTTGCGATCAGTTTGATCCCGGATAGGAAATAGAGGGATTTGATTATCGGGACAATCTGAATCAGGATGAAATGTTTTGAAAAACAACCCCAGGTGTCTCAATGAGTGAGATGCCAATAAGGTGTGAGTGGGTACACTGTTGTATTTAAAGAACAGAGATCTACATTTTTCTACTAAAGCACTCTAAAAGGAAATGGTTTTGCATTTAACGTTAGGGTGTCCACAAACATTTGGTCCTAGTGTACCCGGTAATTACATTTCATCGTCAGACAATTCTTATCTGTGGTTGCTTTTCCCGCTCCCCCCAAATTATTTTCATAATACCCCAACCCATGCTTACAGGCACAAGATGAGGATGACGCCTCCCTGAGGAGAACGGAGTCGCAGGACGCAATGCATCCTGGGAAACTAGAGATCAATTTTGAGGAGATGATGAAGACGAAGGAGGAGGAGGAGAGGAAGAGGAAGGAGGAGGAGCGACGTAAGAAGATGGAGATGGAGAAGAAGGAGTTTGAACAGCTGAGGCAAGAGATGGGTGAGGTAAGAACCATGTGGGAGCTTTACTGGACATGTCCCCGTTATTGGATCTGTAGAGAATACTGGGTGAACCACAGACAGGATTAGAGCTGGGACACAGCCAGGTGTGTCTAACTGGGATTCCTGACTTAGCCAGAATGCGTGACCCACCAAGACTCGGACATTATTCCCTGCGATGGTGGGCTAGTGAGTGTCCGGGACTGCTAAGACCTAATAAATCCAAGTGTGTGTGATCCAGTCCATCCCTTTGTGTGCTGTGTTCCTCAGGAGGAGGTGAACGAGATGTCGGAGATGGTGAGCACTGAGTATGAAGAGCTGACCAAGCTGAAGAGGACCGGCTCCATCCAGGCCAAGAACTTGAAGGTGAAGTTCGAGAAGATTAAGCAGCTCACGGATGAGGAGATCCAGAAGAAGATCGAGGAGGAGAGAGCAAGGAGGAAAGCTATCGATGAGGAGATCAAAGAGAGGGAAGCAGAGCGTCATGTGGAGGTACGAGCAGATTTGCAGCTGGACATCAGCCAACAAGACTCTTCCCATGGCTGTTTCACTCGCTTCTCACTGCCTGGTGCACACGTCACAGTTTCTGCATGATTTTTAGTTCCTTGCTTTCATCTCAAATATCTCCCTAAAGCAAACCCAATGGTCATATAGGTGAACTGACTTCTTCTCACAGGACGAGGATGAGGACAGGAAGAGGTCGGTCAAGGTGGAGGACGCCCCGTTCAGACAGAAGGTGGACATGCGTGCCCGCTTCGAGCAGATGGCTAGAGCTCGCGAGGAGGAGGAGAAGAGGAGGATCGAAGAGCAGAAGCTCCAGAGGATGCAGTTTGAGCAGCAGGAGATCGATGCAGCGCTTTCAAAGGTAAACCTCTCCTGGGCTTGGACTTTCTGAAGATCGTTTGGACGTTGTGGGTGAGGCCACAACTTTTTTGTGTGCTTTGTGCTCTCAGAACAAAGACGATGAAGACGACGAGCAGGGCAGCGTTGTTAACGGCTCGGCAGCCTACGAAGACGAAGACGAGCACAGCCGGTCGGGAGCGCCCTGGTTCAAAAAGCCACTGAAGAACCAGACGGTGGTGGATGCCGAGCCGGTGCGCTTCACAGTCAAGATCACGGGCGAGCCCAAACCTGAGGTAACATGGTGGTTTGAGGGTGAGCTGCTGCAGGACTGCGAGGACTATCAGTACATTGAACGTGGAGAGACCTACTGCCTCTACCTGCCCGAGACCTTCCCTGAGGACGAGGGCGAGTACATGTGCAAGGCCGTCAACAGCCGTGGCAGCGCCGCCAGCACGTGTATTCTCACCATTGAATGTAAGCCGCTGCCTCCAGAGCCATGTCTTTTTAACCTATGCATGCCTGATTTTCTGCTCCTGCTTCTACTAACAGGACACGAAATTCATAAAATGAATCATGCAGTCAAGTGAATCACTTAGGGAATCAATTTATTTAGGGTCAATCAGTGTTTGAATATTCTTCAGGTAGCTACTGAAACAAAGGCCACACCCTCTTTTCTGGGACTAACAGATGTAGAGGCCACACCCCCTTTCCTGGGACTAACAGATATAGAGGCCACACCCACTTTGCTAGGATGGGCAGTTACAAAGGCCACACCCCTTTTACTGTGACTGACATATACAGAAGCCACGCCCCCTTTACTGGACCTGAAATATGTATGTTGCCCTGCCCCATTTATTGACACTAAGAAGCAAAGAGGCCATACGCTCTCTATTGGAACTAACAGACATAGGCCACACCCCTTTTACTGGGACTTAAAAATACAGAGGCCATGCCTCCTTTCCTGGGATTATGATAATATAATAATTTATTTTATGTTACATTTATAAAGTGCCTATCCAGTACCCTCTTTACTGGAACTGACACAGTATAAAGACTGTATATATTCTGTATATAGATACAGAAGCCACACCTCCTTTAATTGGATTGTCAATTGCAGAGGCCACACCCTTTCAATTAGCCTAAATTTGCAAATTGATTCATCTGATTCACTTGAAGGAGTCGTTTATAAGAAATGAATCACTAAATCTGCTCTGTTGCTCTGGCTCAGGCTCATGACCTCTGTCCCTGTCTCTGTCTCTGTCTCTGTTTCCAGCTGATGACTACTGAAGCGCCCCTTCCTCTCCGGAACTTTCCCTGTCCTTTTCTCATTTTTTTCATTTGTGAGACATTCATATCTCATGGTAGGGCCAAAAATTGGAGAAGGAGGAGGGAGCAGCCTGTGTGTTTTATCTCACCATTCCTCCAGAGGATCCACTCCATGTTGAAGTGCAAAATGTAATGTTTACATGCTAAAGTTGCACTCATGGTCAGTACAAAGATTTTCGGCTGGGGGCTACATTCATACCAAAACATGGACCCAGGGTGTCCATGAGGCATCCGGTAAACTTAAACAAAGAAACTTGATTGAATGATTTTTAATGGTTAAATATCAATTCTACTTTATCCAGGAATAAACATTCAGTAAATGTTCCACGATCTAGTTAGCAAATAGATAAAAAATAATGACACCAGGTCCTTTTTATTTGTGAGTGAACTCTTTTATTTTCAGAAGGTGCAGTGTTTTTCAAGTTTTTTTTTCAGCTCTTTATTCTGATGCTTTTTCTCTCCTCTCTGGTATTTTCAAATCTCTAAATTAAATGATTTGTTCACCTTTTCATAAGCCAATGTGTCTTTATGTTGAGGCTTATCATCATAAACTCTCCTAGATGTGCATACGGTGAGTATTAGGCTAGGAAATTGTATTTATGATATGTAAATTATAATAAAATAAATAAAAACTGTTCAAATCGTTGACTCTCTTGTTTAGAAATTAATAACGTCAAAAAGAGGAAATTATGTTAAGAAAGTTTGCGTGTTTGTCGTAAAAATGAGGTTCTCTTGTCTCTTCTGAAATACCATACTATAGGAAACGCTGCATTGTCACATAAAAGACAGTTGCTAAGGATCACAAAAATGCAGTGACGTTTTGAAGAGGTCGGGGTTGGACACAATATCTATAGTCTTAGATAAACATTTGGGCACCCCTGCGAGGGGTTGCTGTTGCAGTGCCGGAGGATGATACCCTTACCAGCCTCTCCTCCTTCAGACACAGCCTGGAGAAACCAGGTCTTTCAGTGGGTCAGGGACACAACCTGTGCTCCTTTACTTTCCATAAAGGTTCAGTTGTTCCATAAAAAACCTGGTGAAGAAGAAAGCCATGGAACCTAATCATCATGATGGTTATCAAACCGCCCTTGGTCCATTTGAGTGGTCTTCTCATCCTTGCATATGGGTGCTTGTGCAGTTTGGGTTTGTTTTGTCTGTTTTGTTTTGGTTCTTTTGTCTGATAAACAAGGATTGTTTTGCCTTTCTCATCATCCTCTGGACTGCGTGTGGCGATTAAATAAACTTGGGCCCTCATCCAGGCAAGTTTGTCACAGTTCCAGTTGACTTCACCTAGTCTCTAATCGCTCTGTTAATGTCTCCATTAAACTGTTCTGTATCCTGTGTCCAGAGTAAGCCCAGGCTGTTCTTTTTTTACTTTGCTTTCCATTTGTCCTATTCTGACCAAAGCCACAGATTTTGTTTACATTCCGTGCTCTCAACCTTTATAATATAATATACAATAATTGTTTCTCTCTCTCTCTCTCTCTCTCTCTCTCTTACATTCAGAATGTTCAGGGGTGCCTATAGTCGTGGCACACTTAATAGTTTGCCTTGATGTGACATACTACATTTATTTACACTAAAAGTTGTCTCTCTGTGACTTGAAGTTAATCTAAGGTTGATTTCTTAGAACTTTGTTTACCCATCATTCATTGTGGAGAGACTGTAAATGTAGACCTTTGGGAGGATGGATGGAGCAAATGGGCCAGTTGTGCTGCAAGGGTTGAGGTTTTAAATTATTGATCAGTAGGTTGTGATTTCCAGACCCAGCTCTGCCAAAGCTGCCAAAGTACCAGTTTTAATCACTCTGATAATAAAGAAGTATAAATGTAAATGTAAAAAGTGATTGTGACTCTAAAAATGCTTCCACTGTACACATATAAAGAATACACACCGCGCCCCACACACAATATGGTGGCTTTGAAAACATTTCCTTTCTACAGCTGGTACCAGATGTTGATTGAGTCACAGCTGGACCTGGACTGTACAAGGTCTTGGACTTTTATACAGACAATTTCAATTCACTGAATTAAAAATGTAAAGTTTACTAATAAGACAAAGCAATGGCTTTATAAACTGTCTTTATCGTGTTTGACCAAACTCCTTTTAATCGTCGGTGTGTGTTTGTAATCTTAATAAAGCTGGGGTAGCTTTAAAAATATTTTTTCTAGGTATTTCTGACTAGTATTTACGGTTTACGGTTTATATCACAGTTGACACTCGGTATTGATTTTCATTTTAAATGTGTTTGGTTGGGACCTAACTGACATGAGTTTGGGGTGAAGGTAGAACTGGAATTTGTCCAAACTTTCTTAAAATTGTACGGAACACTATAAACTTTCAAAGGGGAACGGCTGCAGCTCAGGTTTGACACAAGATGGCGGTGCTGTTCCATCAATACATACACGACTCTCACACAAATATCCCGCCCCAAGGAGACATGATTGGACGGGACAGCCGCCCGTCACGTCTGCTTAACCTATCACAGGACACAATGGCGCTTCTTGCGTTGGTAACTATGGATACGTACAGACGCAAGGCTCTACAGCTATAGCGTTAGCAGCTAATTTATTTACTGTTCCAAAAACATTTAATGTTAGTTAAAATAGACGGATACGTATGAAATTAAGCAATGGCACACTACGTTTTTCGTTGGATGTAGTTAGAGCTGCTTTTTTGCGTCAGCGAGCGGTTTTTCTCCATGCGATAACTTGTTAGCCGGTGGTAGCTAAGCTAATAGCGGCTAGTGCTGAAGATGGGGAGAGACGTGGAAGAGGTGGCTACAGCTCTGGTGAGAGAATTTATCAGCAGAAAGGTGGGTTTGTAACTATCTAGCATAAGATCGGCTAGTTATTTGAAGAATGAAGGAGTCAAAGCTCCAAGGCAAGGTCGGACCAGGATTCTATTCCCTGGGCCACAGATTCCAGCTCCTGTTGAGGCATCTCCAGATGTTCTAACCTCTTCTGATGGTCCCAAGTCGGCCCTGGGGTCTCCACCCAGCTCTGGCACGAACCACCTAGAATGCTTTTTAATGGGATACCCAAACCACCTGTTCATCAAAACAATTTAAATAGGGGAATTATCTTAATAGAGTAGGATAATATTTGGGTTCGGTGTGGGTTGTGGGGATCTGGAGCCTATCTCGCTGTTTCTCATGGTCCATCAGCTAGCACTGCACTGCTTGGACAAGATGGACAAGTTTGGGAGCAAAATGTTACAGGAACGTCATTAAAAGCAAGGCAGGGTTTTGAATATATGGGAAACTGGTAGGAATTTCCCTTTGGCAGGCACTAGCTTTTCAACCGCTTCCCAGATTCAGGTAACCGTGTGATGAAATGTATACTTTTTAATTTTTCGCCCTGAATAATTCTAATGTTTGCATTAGCGTTAACGCTTTTCGTTTGCGTGCGAAGGGTCTGAAGAAGACCATCGCCTGCATGGACGAGGAGCTCCCCCGGACCTCTTCAAGCATCAACAACCGATCTGAACTGTGCAAAGTCCTTCATCTAGAGAGTCTGTATAAACAGAATAAGGTACAAGCTGAAACTCCTAGATGCTAACCCTGATAAACTCGATGGTTTCACACGTCTCGAGTAGCAGAATCTGTAGGGGTCTGTAGGGATGAGCCATATAAAAATGTGCGAGGAAATGCACCCAAGATGCGCCAAAATATGATTTGGAGGAGTTTTGAGATGTGTAACAGCCACATGTTCTCGCCAAGGTGCAACTGAAGTACAAGGAACTTTTCTCAGTGTATGTGTCTGCATATGAGTTAATCCAGTCTGAACATGGAAATTAAACCTAGTAAAAAGAATATATAAAAACCTATATAAAAGCTGACTACATGCAAATATGACATGAAGCATGTCTAGTCAAGTCAGATTTATTTCTATAGCACTTTTTTATAATGAAGGAAAATTCTCTAAACATTATAAGGAATAAACCTTGGGAGGACCAAGACTCAAAACCTGCTTGGGTGGCTTTGATGTTAAGTGGAAGAATACAATTATTGTGAAATATAATAATGTTAAATATAGTGCAAATGAACTGTAGTGGAAGGGAAAACAGAACAGGCAGCTAGTGATGTTATGAATGCAGTGGGATGAAGTGTAGCAGATAAAGGCCAAGTGTACACGGTGTTTTGTGCGTACGGAAATTTGATGCAGTGTTTCGTTTCAGGTCGAAGCTCAGCCATTAAAATCCTTGCTGGAGATCATGACGAAGGAGCGGCTGAGAAAGACTGGAGAGGCAAAGAAACAACAAGTGGACCAGATCGCTGAGCCAGATTCTCCAAAGCTGAGTGCAGATCCCGTCACAAACGAGCACACGGATCCACACAAAGAAAGTCTGAGGTCTGCATACAGTGGCACATAAAACCAAGGGCCATTTTAGAATTGATGAGCTGAGTGGAACAGATCGTGCCTGTTGCTTGAGAGATGCGATGGAAAATTTAATATGATTATCATTATAACTAATAATTATAGCTATGTCTGCTTTTCCTGAAGGACCTACAACAGTGCCTAACGTAGCCCGTAAAAAGATTGTTGCTTATTTCCTAATACGTTTGGCCATCTGCATGTGTGTCCGAATACCTTTGGTCGTGTTTAGGTTTCTGTCTCAATACTTTTGGTTGTGTTCGGGTTTCTGACTCAAAGGTTGCTGCCTACTCCCCCAAGCACAGGAAAAGACTGTCCGCAGTCCGGTGCCTTAAGGACCAACACAGTCAAAAGTATTGAGACAGAAACCTGAACACAACCAAAAGTATTGAGACAGAATGCACATTGTGTGCTTTTGGGCCTACACAGGGACGGGAGGCAGGGTTTGTTGCACATTTAGAATTTAAAACACACAACTGATTTTAAAAAGAGGAAAACTGGCTGATTGATGATGTCACGGGTACAGAGGTCATTATAATTTGGCGGCTTTCAAGATGGTAGCCGTGTTCCAGACATAGGCTAAAACATAGCCCCCCTCCTACCTCACCCTCACATTACCTGCTGGGGTATTCAGACATGTCATTTTATATTTAGTCTCTGAAACAGAAAGGTGTCCTGTGACTTTTGACTCTTTTGACTTGATTTGTGTGATCTCTAGGTGTACAGCTACGCCTAACTTCACCTCTACAGCAGAGCCTGATCCACCTACAGGTTCCTCCAGCACTGCACCCATTAACACGCTCCCCTCAGCCTCCAGCCAGGACTCCTTCTTCTCCTCCCGTACAGTGGGGTTCAGTTCTGAGAGGAGGAGCGCTGACAGCCAGCCAGGCAAGAGCACCAGAACGAGGAGGGGCGTCCTGCCAGGTCCTGTTGCCACTTCCTGTCAGGTTGGAATCATGGAATCATATGGAATCAGATTTTGGTTTAATGCTCCGCCGTACGAAGTGTACCCCGTGACCAAAAAAAATCGATTCTGTTCTTAGGCCAACAGTAGACGCCGCCCTGCTCGAAAAAACGACGAAAAAATCACCAAGAACGCCGGCGATTCTGTGCCCACCCCGCCTGACGAACCTTGCCCCCCCGAGCGGGGCAGCAGCACATCGCTTAGCATCGAGAGACAAAAACGTCACAGTGACTGTCTGGACAGGGTGCTGAATGAAAGTCCTCAGAGGTACGTCCACACTCTGTTCCCTCTCATAAACGCTGCTAAAGGTTTATAGGATTGAACGCCTCATTTTGATGGACGTGCACGACGTGAGCTGTGTAACCCCACTCCCTTCCCGTGTCCCTGTTTCCTCAGGATTGATCCGGGAGCAGAAGGTCTCCACATGGTTCTGGGTAGCGTATCCATTCATGTTCCACAGACCACACTCCATAGCTCTGCACACGGCCAAGTTAAACACAGACTAACAGCTGGGCTTTTGGCTCTGCGCTCGTTTTGAGAATTGAGCTATAGCGGGCTGCTCCAGGGGTCCCAGACCTTCATGCGCAGCGGATTGATTTGAAACGGACAGCGTTCTAACGGTCGGACGTCCGGACCTGAATATGCTCAGTATAACCGACTGCCAAAGCGTCTTAATAAGAACTAGAACAAAACCCTTGAATTAATGAGTTTAATCACATAATGCATTGGTTGCAGGCAGCCAATAATCTCACAAAAAGATATAACCCAAACTTTAATTAGTAATTCTCTTAAGTATATATGGCATTTCAGGGGCTCTAGGGTTCCATTTTTTAGAATAAGTGAACCTGGCAACCGATCTCTTAGCCGATTTCCGCACGTGGTCAGACTTCAGTATCCGATTGAAATCGGGTAACTGGTAGACATACTGTGAGAAATCAGATGACCGGAGTAAAGTCCAGCTCTCTTTATCTCATTGTTTAATCCAATTTGTAGATCAGAGTACGCTGTTAACATGACCACTTGAATAATCAGAAAGGTGCAGAAAATCCAACGATGATTATTGATTGCATGTAAACACACTCAGTGTTAAATCAGGGATCCTGTGCAGGTGTTTAAATGCTTAATTTGAGTTTTATTGTTAGGCACCAGGCACAGTAAGGCCATATATTAAATTTGACTCCGTTATCAGTTAACTGCTTAGAGTGTACCAAAGTCAAATTTATTTCTATAGCACTTTTTTATAATGGTGTATCGTCTCAAAGCAGCTTTTCAATCTTATATGATCTTAAAAGGGTGACAGTGGCAAGGAAAAACTCCCTGAATATAGAAGGAAGAAATCTTAAGAGGACCAAGACTCAATAAGGGACTTTTTTTTTGACCTCCTTGGGTGACCTAGATGTTAATTGAAATGACTAAGTTGGCTTTAATCGCAAAATTAAGTGAATAATAAAATGTAAATTAAATAATGAAATAGATGTAAGATAATCAGTACTCAGCGGTAAGTTATTGGAGGCACATTGTCTCCTGATAACTAAATGATGGCGGGAGATACTGCATTCTGGTGGGACTGGTTTGTGTTAATGAAGACCAGTAGAGTGATGCTGAGGGGGAGAAGCATCTGAGTATGTGATGGTGGAACTGATACCGGAACATGAGCTCTGAGAGAAAAGACAAAATTGAAATAGTTGCTCAAGATTGAGAAATAATTATATATGGTTACATCAGATCTAATGGTGGCCTAAGACTTTTGCACTATAATGTATGTTTTTCTTTCATGCTGCCTTTGTTAGACAGCTATTTATAGTATGTTAATAATCATACTATGATTTAAAAACAATTAAACGAGAAACGCCACAAGTTCAAAACAAGCATCAGCCAGTCCTGATCCAAAGGGAATAACCAAACCCTTTTACCTTTTCATTAGTACAGGTGATCCACTAGAGGGCAGTAGATTGCACGCAACACGCTTTTCAGGAACGAATCAATCATGGTGATGTCATGGAAACTGACATTATAGGATCAAATCATTATTACAAATAATTTTTATGGGTCTGGTTTGGATTGTAGTATCATTTATATCTCTGAATGAGATACAGGGGCACCCCTGCTCTGCTTGTGCACCACAGACCAAGTCTCAGTGACAGCAGGAAGGCCCCTGAGGAGGCCTGTCTGAGGAACATGCAGAACAAGAGTCTCGTGCCCCTGCTTGGCAATATTTAATTTCGATTTCCCCTGTATTGTTCTGGTTTGCAGACGACGTAGACGATGAGGACTTGAGTGGATTCGCTGCAGTTTCGCAGATTAAGAACTCGTTACGTCAAAGGATTTTCAACAAACGTCCAATGGACCTGCAAACTGCTACCGTAAGATTCTGACGTCATAGAGTACGAGCTGATGTCGAAATGTAACGGAAACTAGAGGTAGATTAAAGCCTTTTCACACAGAGCACCCAGCACACCGTCCTTCACACCGAGTCCGAAACTGACAGACCGAGACGTTGCGTAAAATCTTTAATCGGACCCTGTTCTAATTTCTGCGATAAAATCAGAGCTCGGTTGCCAGGCAGAATAGCTTATCCGGATCGTATCGGAGATAGTGGGTAAGGTACTGAACTATGGACCAGAAGGTCCAGGGTTCAAGTCCCACCTCTGCCACAGTTGGGTCCCTGAGCAATACCCTTAACCCATAATTGGCTTGGACTGTAAGGCTGTATTAATTGTAAGTTGCTTTGGATAAAGACTGGAGACTGATGATGATGACGCTAAGTGACTGGATGGAACCATTTTACAGTTTTAAGAGCTTTCTAGTCTGTTCATGATCAAATGAAATCGCATCTGTTTCTTTGTGCGTATAAAGTCTCTGAGTGAACAGGCCTAAGCATAGTGCTAAGCGCTTTATAACGTTTTCTAACGTTTCGTTATCGGATGCTTTTCTTTATGATCGGTAAATCTGAAGTTACATGTTTACATGAAGTCACATGGCTGGTTTTATCTCTTATCCATCCAGGAACTGAAGGAGCTCATATTCGGTTCCCCCATGGCCTGTTTCAACATGGAGTGGAAATGCCAGAGTTTTACCTTTTCAAACGTGCCCGCTCTGAGATACGGCATCGTCCAGAAGAAGGTACGATCTGTGTCTGAAACGCGTCTCGTACAAGCTGCTTATATTGTATATAATTATAATGGGATTTCCTTTCTCACAGCGCTAATGATCACAATTAAATTAGTCAGGGAGTCCATAAAACAAGGATTAAGCAGGGTGGAGGTCGGGCGCTGCCACAAACGGGAAATCACTGCCAACTATTACACATTACATTCTGCCAAACAGGTCCATGACTGAAACGAACGTTGACCGGATATTACGTGGTGTTTTTACCAAGCTGTAACGTAAACATAGAGTCTTTTCAGTAGAAGTAGCAGATCTTATTTACCTTAAGTTCATTTAAGCTTTTATTATAAGCTTAGTCAGTGAATTTAATCATTTATTCCCATTCAACATGCATTTAACACATACGTTCAAATACGGGTTGCCAGATCCTTTGAGAGAAAAACAGCCTGCTATGATGTAAAAGTGTGACCATTTGATCAGTTAATAATAAAAAGGTAGTAATGTATATTTGCCTTTTAGGTTTTTATAGGTTTAACCAAACTAACTTGCATGCATGGTGGAGAGGGACAGGATCAGGGATGAATGAATAATCTCCAGATCCTCAATAAATCCCCGGTGTAAGTGATTCTACACATTAATGGAGTTGTTTTGTAATGTTGATGGAGAAATGTTCAGATAAATCCATTATAAGTTAAATAGATCATGATCTGATCAGTTTAATATAATCTATACTGGATCATTAACACTTACATTAACATACAGTTATCCAAAATCATTCATAATGAAGCTTATTTTTATAATAAAGTGCTGAAAAATATAAGGTAATTTAGTGAGTCATGACTTGAAAAGTAAAAGCAAAACACTTACCCTGTTGGTGAACTCAGGGCTGAAGGCCAAGAGGATTCATTTCCTGTTTTCCATTTGGCTGGCTGTCATTACTAACCTTTTTAGGACCCATCAAGACTTCTTTGCACTTAAAAAAACCCCCAGAAAATAAACGGATAAACGGAGCAGAGATCTTCACTGAGCAATGACTGTTGTGAATATCATTCACTGAATTACTCTGTACGCCGTGGATTGAGTTTGGGAGTATTGAGTAAAGTCGAGAGATGAGTCACGTGTTTATAGTTGGAAATTGTCCAGGAACCGAATTCACCGAGTTCAGAGGTAATTAAAAACCGAGGTAGCACTGTAATCGTAAGGACCTTGGTTGTTAAAGTGCAGGGACAGTTGTTGGACCTGTATTAATATTTGAGTAGTGCTTTTTCTGAATTGCCCGTTTGAGCAGGGAGGGCCGTGTGGAGTCCTCGCCGCCGTTCAAGCCTTTGTTCTCCAGAAGCTTCTGTTTGAAGGGGCCAGGTGTGATCCAGAGTAAGGATGTTCTATCTTTTTTTTTTATTGATTCCAAACCTTTAATGGGTTTTACTTTAAAGACTGACTTTCTACATTTCAGCAGGATACTGCAGGTGTCGGACAGTACGAGGACCAAATGCCTGACTGAAGCCGTGGCTGAAATCCTGTGGAGAGCCGGAGACATGAGGAAAGCCACCGTGGCCATGTAAGCACAAGGTTTATTAAGAGAGACCCTGTAGTGCTACTGGGTTTAGAATGGACCTGAGGATCATTCTACGATCTCTTATAGAAACTCAGGAAGGAGTCAGTTCAGCCCGATGGGTCCCTACAGATCGGAGGGAGTCCTGGAAATGGTAAAGCATTTTATGATCGTTTAAATAGGCCTGTGGGTCAGTCTCCATGGCTATTTAATGAATTTAATGAGCTGGTTTAGTAATTCTTTGTTGCATATGTTAACAATGATAGCAACAACAATAAAAATAATAATCATAAATAAATAAATAAACTTTATCAAACATGGAAAATAGTTTGTAGAAATAATAATAACAATAAATACGGCAAGATAAATAAATAAATATATAATATGAATATAACGGGGGAAATAATAATAATAATAACAATAATAATAATAATAACAGTATATAAATACACAGATAAAAACAATAAAAACAATAGCTAACAAATAAAATTAATAAAACAGGGAAAAATGATTTATAGCAATAATAATACAGATAAAAATATGAATATAGTTAATCAAACAGACTTTTTTTGTAGTAACAATAATAGAAACAACAACAATACATAGACAAGTAAATCAAAGGTACGAAATGAATAAATAAATACATTGAATCAAAATAGAGACAAATCATTTAGTTGTAATGACAACAATCAATAAATAAATATATTTAATCAAAAAATATTTATATTAATAATAATAACAATAAAAATGCATTTAGTCAAACAGAAGGAATACTTAGTAATCATAATAGTAACAACAAAAACAATAAATAAAATTAATCAATCAAGGGAAAATAATGTATAGTAATAATAATAAATAAATGAAATAAATAAATGTAATAAACATAATGTATAGAAATAATATTACATAAGTGAATAAATAATGTTTTTCAAATCAGGGAAAAATAATGTATAATAATAATAATAAGTTTAATCAAATAGGGAAAATAATGTATAGTAATAACAATAAATAAATACATAAATATAATTAAATCAGAAAAAAACAATGTATTATAATAATAATGATAATAATAATAATAAATAAATAAGTTAATACAGTTGATGAAACAGGGAAAAATGATTTTTTGTGGCTTTTAAGTGACACACACCTGTAATTATGTCTCACTCATAGGCACCGTTGCCAAAGATAAACCACGGTGCTGTTGACGTGTACTCTACTTATGTTTTTTGCGTCCGTGCAGATTACCTGTGTGGATATTTCGAGTTTGGAAGAGCTGAAGCAGCTGGTAGAAGAAAACATTCTCCAGGTAGCTTTTGTTTCATTTCATTTGCACAATAGACTTCAGTTCATGACTAATCTTCAGCATGACCCCAGATAAATTGATTGTGTCATTTCCTCACTTGATTCTGTTCCTTTACTCTTCGTTTGATCTTTTGTTTCTCCAGTTTGAGTCGGGTCCGTTGGGCTGCATCTTACTTGTCGTCTCTGCCGTTCTGTCCAGAACAATTAGGATGTAACGCTCCATTTGCTCCACATAGACTCCAATACGTTTAAATGAGCCTATTTCGCAGTTAAGAGCTGTAATGCGTGGCTGCTTTTGTGTGACAGGGTCAGAGGAGACATGGACGTTCCGACTTCCACTCTGATTGGCGCTCACGGCTACTGTACGCAGGTTAGTACGTTACCGTGACGACTGTGGTGAGTTGCCTGTCTGAACCGCTGAACCTGGTAACGAGCATGAACGGAAACTTTGTCAGTCAACCTGACACCATGCCTTAAAAATGTAACAATACTGTTCACTAAATCTACACAGCACGTACCCTCTGAGAGATACATAAGGAGAGCTACACAACGAGAGATAAGAGATGCATTATAGATCCACTATGAGAGATCCACTATAATAGATGCACTATAGATCCACCATGAGACATCCACTACAGAGTTCCACTATGAGAGATGCATTATGAGATACACAATAGATCCACTATGACAGATCCACTGGGATCTGCCGTGAGAGATCCGCTGTGAGAGATCCACTACAGATACCCTCTGAGAGATCCACTACAGATCCACTATGAGAGATATGCTACCGATACCCTCTGAGAGATGCACTATGAGAGATCCACAATGAGAGTTCCACTATGAGAGATGCATTATGAGATACACAATAGATCCACTATGAGAGATCCACTGAGATCTGCTGTGAGAGATCTGCTGTGAGAGATCCACTACAGATCCACTATGAAGGATATGCTACCGATACCCTCTGAGAGATGCACTATGAGAGATCCACGCTGAGAGATCCACTGCAGATCCACTATGAGATGCACTTTGTGGTTGTAATGTTATTTATTTTACACATGTATTTACTTTATTTGCAAATCATTCATGATTAAAATATGAACACTGAGTAATGATCACATGATTGATTTTACAGGAACTGGTGAACCTGTTGCTTTGTGGACGCGCCGTTTCAAACGTCTTCGATAACGAAATGAAGCTCGACTCAGGAAAAGGGAACTACACCCTTCTGAAGGGGATTAGAGAGCGCTGTAACATCGGGCTGCTCTCTCTGTTCGAGCACTACAATATATGCAAGGTAAGAAGACTCCTCTTGTCCAGAGCCTCCAATGGGAATATTAATTCCTCATTCATACACTAGAGGGTGCATATCTGATGATTAGATTCGGCAGATACCTGAACTCATGAGCCTTCAGGGCATTACAAACATTACATACATAATGAGTCGCATGGCAGCAGTGACGCCCGCTTGGAAATCTGTGTATGTGTATGTGTGGTTCAGCTTGAGTTCCCAGATCTAATCTGATCTTTATCTCATACAGGTCGGCTCTTACCTGAAGAACCCAGAGTTTCCCATCTGGATGGTGTGCAGCGAGAGCCACTTCAGCGTCCTGTTCTCACTGAGCAAAGACCTGACCTGCAGCCGCCAGAGCCTGGCAGAGTTCGACCTCTATTACTATGACGGTCTGGCCAACCAGCAGGAAACGATCCGATTAACAGTGTGTGAGTCAGCACACAACATCAGGCTGCTTAAACATTTCACAGCTCCTAATGCACTGGTTCCTCACTGCTCGTCTTCCTGAATCACGCCAAATGCTGAGAGCATAAGAAATTCTGTATAATGAATTAAGCTGTTCCAAACCCTCAGAAAATCCATAAAGTATGAAGTCCTTTTCACGAGTTTGATTTCGATGGACAGAAAAAAAAAAACGTAATTTTTTTTTGTCGTAACTCTTGGAAAAATTGCTCTCCTTTTTTACTTTCTTTAATTTCTGCTCTCTTAATGTTTCTCCTCTCTTAATGTACATTTCTCTGTCTTCTTCACATCGCCACCTTAAAAAACTAAAAGACAAGCGTAGATGAGTGCAGGAACAAATAGGAATGTGTTTTTGTGATTTAGACAGCTCTTATAAACGGTAAAACGGTTCCATTCAGTCACTGGGAGTTTTATCATCATCATTCTCCAGCCTTTCAGTTTTATAATACCACATATTTTCTTTAATTTCCATGTTTTTATAATCAGCCTGTTTCTTACTCTATACGCTTTTGTGCTCTGATACTAACAGGATGAGCTGTTCTGCCCGGCAACCGAGTTCTGATTGGTAAGCCTGATTTTAACACAGAAATTTAGAATTCTAATAAATGAAACATTTTGCACAGTAAAATCGGACTCTGTGTGAAAATTCCTTTCTATTCCAGGAGGGAATAATCTGATCCGAATGCTTTAGTTTGTCTTTCATCAGATTCGGACTCAGCAGTAAAGAGCAATGATTCGGTGGACCCGGACTTGGACCCGGACTCTGACCTTACCCCTCCTCTGGAGCTCTGCATCAGAACCAGGTCTGTCTGACAAACTCTTTAAACTCTGATCTCGCAACTTCTGTATGAAGGAACATTTTCATGCGGAATGGTGTAATGTTCCTCTGCAGATCGATCTCGGTAGGACACTTTGATCAGAACGCTTACCAAATCAGATTCAAGACACTTAAATTGGTTTTGGATGTAGATCAGGACATGGAATGAATGTGGCTGGAGTCGCTGAGCTTTGTTGGGCTTTCAGTTAGTGAGTTAAAATATTTGTTTTGCATTCAGCATTTTATACATATGTATATGTATGTAAACATGCACACAGAGATGACGGTCTGAATAAAGGCACTGATCTGAAAATATTAGACCCTAACTGAACAGCTGAAAGTGGGACAGACCTGAGCTGACCTACTGAGGGAAAAACAGGGTGTAACCAAAAGTATTGGGACACAAACCTACATGTGGCTAAAAGTATTGGGACACAAACCTACATGTGGCCAAAAGTATTGGGACACAAACCTACATGTGGTCAAAAGTATTGGGACACAAACCTACATGTGGTCAAAAGTACTGGGACACAAACCTACATGTGGCCAAAAGTATTGGGACACAAACCTACATGTGGTCAAAAGTACTGGGACACAAACCTACATGTGGCCAAAAGTACTGGGACATAAATCCACAAGTGACTACAAGTCTTAGTACACAAACCTATATGTAACCAAAAGAATTTGGACACAAACCCACATTTGTTGTAGTTCCTTCCGGAAATACAGATTTAATATTATAGATTTTATTTTTATAAAGGCAGAAGATACCCAGTATTTGTGTAGTGTTTATGGTACAATTCCAGAACATGTCTGATATTAAAACTGTTCACCCGCTTCTCCGTGCTCCAGAATATTCCTAAAATAGAAATCGAAATAAATGAAAAATACAGCACAAACCCCAGAACTTTAAGGAGGCCGTGCTGTTTGGTTTGGATGAAACTTTGTTTTCAGATTTAAATGCTTGTCGTATCAATAACAAATCATGGTTGTGGAAAATTTGGAATTATACCCTTAAGCTAACGTGGGCTGATTCTGTATCTTCAAAAGTAAATGTGAATAATTTAAATATGTGCGCGTGTGTGTGTGTGTGTGTTTGCAGGTGGACGGATGCACGGCTGAGCTGGAACGACAGCGAGCCAATTCTCTAATGTCGAGACTGAACTGAACGAGGACGCTGATTCTCTGATTCTCTGATGCTAAAACCTGATTCACGTTTAAATCCTGTGCGGCTTTTTTTTTAACTGCTTTACATTTTAACAACTCTGTCTTGATACCAATCCCCTGCCTCTCCTCCTCTGCTCTCACATAACTAATGGTTCTAATGTTGTTCCCTGTTTATGTTTGATTGTTTTTCCATTTCAGAGTGGAATTTCTTCAATTATCAGCTAAGCCAGAGGTCAGGACTGTCCAGCAGCATTCAACTTTATGGCCAGATACTAAAACAGCCAGCATGAACTGTACGTCGCTGATGTATTACAATGTACTGCACATGACTGAAAGTATGCAGACATTTCATTGTACTCATTTCATTGTGGTGGATTCGGCAATTATATATCACAGTAACAGTATGCAGTACTGTGCAAAAGTCTGAAAAAGTATTTTTTTTTCTTGGCTGCGACCCTATCAAAATGCATTCCTGATCAGTTCTTTGACCTGTCAGGATAGGAAACACTAAACACTTACCACTGTAGCCTATCAAAGGTTTACCGCATACAATTTTCCTGTGTTTTCTGATCGTATTCTAATAAAAAAGAATGAGAAATCATTCAATAAATGGGCGTTACTAAGTAAACCGTTGCTAAAACAATGTCATATCTAATCTAATGGTGGCCTAAAACTTTTGCACGGTGCTGTACACAACATAGTAAACATGGAAGAAAAAAAAACATTTTAAAAACGCTATAATTTTGCTTATTCGTACCCGTTCATGCCAGATGAAGCATAAAGCAGAATAACATGGTGAGCATTATCCTGCTGAAAAGGTGCCAATGCATTGCTGTTAGGGGCAGCGCATGATGTCCTGCACATATCGCTGAACTGTTAGTGTCCCTCATATCACTACTGAGGCTAACCCGACCATCATCGGATCCCAAACAGAATTTTAATTCTTCTCTAAAGACGATACAGTTCCAGTACATAACAGTCCAGGTTTCTTGTCTGGGCAGAGACAGGGGTGTGTACTGAAGATACACTGTGTGTGAAACTCTCTGAGCTGCTCGTGCTTGTTGAAATAAACGATCCTCTCTACTGGGGGTCTGCCTGGGCCACCCGGGGCCTGCTCACTGTATGTATGTGTGTATGTGGGTGTGTGTGGGTGTGTGTGTGTGTGTGTGTGTGTGTGTGGGTGTGTGTGTGTGTGTGTGTGTGTCGGTATGCACACATTTTT
>JAYJMA010000002.1:377228-395240 GCA_036873895.1 Parotocinclus cabessadecuia
TTAATGCTTGTCCACTCAACTATGCTAGAGAGGTTATTTTAAAAAAGTTAATAATAGTTAAAAAATAATAGTTTGTTGTTGTTGTTGTTATTTATTTTTTGTTCAGATTTTATACGCTGTTATATTTGGATAAATTATGAGTATTTTATTTGTATTTATTACTATTATTATTTGTTTATTTCTTTGCTTTATCTATTTTAAGGCTAGATTCAGGCTACATTTGTATCTACAACTTTGCATATTATTTCAAATTAATTGTTTTGTTTCATAAATGGAGGTAGTGTTTACTGTCACATCCTCTGTTTACAAAACATTGAATTTCAGACACTTTCTACATGCTGTAGATATTTCAGTGATTCCATGTATGTTTGAATATCTAAAGGATCAATATTTTAATTAAGGAATATTCACACAACTGCAATCAGACCATGATGTAGAATGACACCATATATCTCTTGCTTATGCTCTATAACAGGTGCGTAACTGTCTCCACATATTGCAAGAGTCACAGTTACTCTCTAGAGGTGGCAAGCAGTTAACCCAAAATCAGAACCTATAATTTGTGGCTGATGGTGCACTTTAAGGCTAATAGGCTGATCTCAGTGCTTCAGGCACTGGAGAGTGAGAGGAAAAGAGAGAAAGAGAGTTGTGTTTAGTCAGGCAGCATGTCATTTCAGAGACTGATTTATAGCAGATAGCTAAAAAGAGAAAGCTACAACTTACATCTGGTGATGTGTACAGTATGTTGCATTATCATTATGTAAATATTTCCTTTTTTTATTTAGTTAAAATTATCTGAAAATGTTTTAGAACTAATTTCAATAAAATATTTGAAATTATTAAATTTACCACATTGTAAAACATTAATTTTTCAGAATTTAGCAGACACTCTTACCCAGAATGCTTACAACTGATACAATCCAAACCTTTGTTGGTTAAGGAACTCAGCAGTGGTAACTTCACAGAGGTGGGATTTGAACCTTGGACATTCTAATCTACTGTACAGTCCCCACAATGCCCACAAATCCCAGACCTTTCTATCCTTGTGGACATTGGGTCTCCACAACATAATATAAACATGAGGAAATCCCCCACCCCCCACACACACACATATACACGCACACACTTCACCACCTCCAAACTGCTTTTGGTGATTTGAACAACTGGTTTGAATCATGACTCTGGCCCCAGCGTTGTGTTTTATCTGTGCAACAAGTGCCATGGAAAGCCTTAGGGTAAAGTGAGTAGATCTTATCACACGCTCTGCAGCACTAAAGGAGAGGAAAGTGAAAGCCAAGAGACATGCTGCTTCCACTGTAATGCATCACTAGTAGAAACACATTTTCAGCAGTACCACTGGTTCAGCTGTAAATTGTCTCATAGACAATATAAAATAAAATTATCTCTCTATGTTTACTTCTTATAGGCATGCAAACCCCCATAGCAATCATTTAAAATAGATGCACTAAATGTTAAACTGCAAGGAGTAACTATCAATGTCATAGTGATGCTTAGAGGGGAGATGTAATACACAAAATTTGTTAACAATTAAAGATGTCATATGGAGGACTTAAACCTACCTGGCAAGGACACAGAATAACAAAACTGTTACACTGACTTTGACATGGACTGAATAATCTCTGGACAGCATGGCAGTTGAAGCATTTATCTGTGTTGCCCCACAGTTCCAGAGATCCCAGGTTTGATCCTGGCTCAGGCTCAATCTGTGTGGTGTTTGTATGTATTCATGTATTCACAGTGTCTGCGTGTGTTTCCTTGAAGTGCTCCAGTGTCCTCCCACATTCCATGTGCCTTGTCTTGGTTCCCACATTGCACCCTGTGTTGCCAGTTAGGCCTGGTCTCTCCCGAGAATAAAGAATAAATTAATTAATAAACAGTCTACAAATAAAGAGGAAACAAGCTGCAGAATTTTTGAAACAAAAGGGTAGCATTGTTAGGCCACAGGTATTGTTGATGCATGCAACACTTTGCTGAACAGACTTGGTCTTATTTTACTCTGTTTGCTTGTTCGAATTTTGACTTGTCCACCCCATATTGGCAGAGGCACCTATTCAAAACAAGATAGCCATGGCCTTGTAAATGACTGCATCTATACCAGTGCTTAAAATTTTGTTTAACCTCTTTTATATAAGCTTTTTATATTTGTGCATAGAGGTATAGATCTACCTGAAATATAATCAAAATTTCAAATATGTCACAAAAGTAGATAAATAGAACCCAGTTAAAAAAAAATGACACAGATTGTTATACTTGACCATTTATTCAAGGAAGAAACTGAAGTAATACTGCTGTACATATCTGTGAATAGCAAAAGTGTGTGTCTGTGAGTACCAGATAATTTGAATGTAAAATCTGAACGAGGGGCTTTTAATCAATGGGATGATAATCAGATGTGAATGGCCATCCAGCTGTATTTAAGAACATAGATCTATCAGAACCTGAAAATTACAACATTTGTGGAAGTGTACTTTGCCATTAAAAAGATCCACAGTCAGACAGACTGTGTACAAATATAGAAATTATGGTTATGCTCTAAATGATGAGCATACAACCAATAAAGATCACTCCAAGAAAAAGGTGTATAGTGGTGCTCAAAAGTTTATGAAACCTTTAGAATTTTCTATATTTATGCATAAATATGACATAAAACATCATCAGATTTTCACATAAGGCCTAAAAGTAGGTAAAGAGAACCCATTTAAACAAATGAGACAAAAAGATTATACTTGGCCATTTATCTATTGAGGAAAATGATCCAATATTATATATTTGTGAGTGGCAAAAGTATGTGAACTTTTCCTTTTAGTATCTAGTGTGACCTCCCTGTGCAACTGCAACTAAACAATTCCAGTAACTGTTGATCAGTCCTGCACGCCGGCTTGGAGGAAGTTTAGCCCATTCCTCCATACAGAAAAAATTCAACTCTGGGATGTTGATGGGTTTCCTGGCATTAACTGCTCGCTTCAGGTCCTTCCACAACATTTTGATGGGATTCTGGTCCGAACTTTGACTTGTCTATTTCAAAACATTAACTAAATTTTTCTTTAACCATTCTTTGATAGAACGTAGAATGTGCTTACAGTTGTTTTCCTGCTGCATGACCCACCTTCTGTTGAGATTCAGATCATGGGCAGATGTCCTAACATTTTCATTTAGAATTCTCTAATATAATTCAGACTTCATTGTTCCATCTATGATGGCAACCGTCCTGACCCAGATGAAACAAAACAGGCCCAAACCATGATACTACCACCACCATGTTTAATAGATGGGATAAAGTTCTTATTCAGGAATGCAGTGTTTTCCTTTCTCCAAATCTAACGCTTCTCATTTAAACCAAAAAATTCTATTTTTTACTCATCTGTCCACAAGACACTCTTCCCATAACCTTCTGGCTTTTCCACGTGATCTTTAACAAACTGCAACCGAGCAGCAATGTTCTTTTTGGAGAGCAGTGAAGAGCAGACTTCGATAGAACCCTGTTCTTTAATGAAAAAAGGCTGCCCACTCACACCTGATTTTCATCCCACTGATTGAAAACACCTGACTCTAATTTCACCTTCAAAATAACTGCTAATACTAGAGGTTCATATACTTCTGCCACTCACAAACATGTAATATTGAATACTTTTCTTCAGTAAATAATTGACCAAGTATAATCTGTTATTATCTGTCTCATTTGTTTAAATGGGTTCTCTTTATCTACTTTTAGGACTTGTGAAAATCTGATCATGTTTTAAGTCATATTTATGCCGAAACACAGAAAATTCTAAAGGGTTCACAAACTTTTGAGTGCAAGTGTATAATAAGTATCTGAGGACACAGAGGAACCCAGGATAACTTTTAGCAACTAAAAACCTTGCTCACATTGGCTAATGGTATTGTTCATGAGTCCGCCATCAGGAGAACAACAATGGTATGCGCGGCAGGGTTGCAAGGAGCAAGCCACTATTCTTCAGTTTCTGCCCTTGTCCTGTGCAACATGGTGTTTGTAAAAAAGTGGATGAATGCAACCATAATATAACTATTTAATTTAAATGAGATTGAATGTCTAAAAGACTTACAACATTGCATACCAGAAGATCAACCTTATCCTGTGTACCATGGTTTGGGTCTTCGCTGCTTTATTTGGACCAGTACAGCTTCTGTCACTCAACAGATAAATGACCAAGCATAAGTTTTTGTCTCATTTGATTAACTCGCACTAGGACTTTTTAACTCAAAAATAAATAGAAATATTCAGACTCAATCGTACTCTCACCAACAGATTTTTATGCATTGTTTTTGAGTGTGTTTTTTGTCCTTCAAGAGCATTCTGTGATATGCCGCGAGATAAAAATCCTGACAAGGTATGTATAAATGTACTTTGGTAATCATTCAAGTTCAGTAAATTAGACTCTTCAAATCCACACATACAAAAAGCAATCAACACTCCATTTAAACACATCATAACAAAGCAGTGGTATGAACAGTTTGGTTGCCTAGACTTGATACACATACAAATGCTAAACTTTTCCTAACATAATATAGTATTATGGTTAACAGAGTACATTATCATATCATGTGTGAATTGGAACATATGGGGTAATATAGTTTAGAAGGACCAACACATGAGTTCCCAACAGATAAATCTAGTTCTAAACAGCTCTGTGTTTTAGCACTGTATTATTTTGCACTTTATTGATTAGTGGTAATGCTCTAGGAATAATAAGGTGTTTGAGGAACACATCCTCTCTCTCTCTCTCTCTCTCTCTCTCTCTCTCTCTCACACACTCTCTCTCTCTCTCTCTCGCTCTCTGTCTCTCATAGGCATATACATATGTACGTACAGATGTGCAAACATTGTATGCATCTAAAAGCTGGAAAATAACAGCAAGTAGAATAAAACATGAATAATGTACATGTTAACATTGCATTGAAATTTAAACAATTATTTCAAAGGTTAATCTCACTCTTCCACAAGTGTGTGCGCACGTTCACACACACACACACACACACACACACACACACACACACACACACACACACACACACACACACACACTCAAACACACACACACACACACACACACACACACACACACACACACACACACACACACACACTTATCTTTGTACCATTGTGGAAACTTTTTATAGAGACAATGCAATTGCACTTGGACATTTAGCAGCTGCTGTTATCCAGAGCAACTAACAACTGCATCCAAACAATTGTGGGACCAACAGTGGCAGTACGGCAGAGCTGGAATTTAAACCCTGGACCTTCTGATCCACAGCCAATTAGGCTAAATACCTTAAGCAGTCAAGTGCCTTACCTGTGCCACCACAATTCTGAATATTACCCAAATTACTGCACACTGACACCTTACTCTAACCTTACACTTAGTAACCAAAACCAATATGTTGTCTCATGTGGATTTTAGGTGAAAGTTTCAGCGTTTGTAAAATAAAAAACAAAAACAATATAAAGCAAACAAACAAAATATGGTAGCATTAACCAATTTTCCTGTGTTGTGTTCATGTCCGCACAATTAAAAACAAATGTCAGATCTTTGTACCCTGGCAGAGACCTGTCCCCATGATGCCATTTAATGCTAAACACACCCGGAGACACAGGTAAGCTGGAAGCAGGTTAAATCGTTCTGCTGCTTCAGTGACAGCGTAGCCCCAGGCCAAGCTAAACATGATCTCTCCATATCAAACCCAGGAGAGCAAAATGAAGACCAGCCAGCCCCAGGATTCATCCAGGTCTAAAAGCCTGAATCTCAGGTTAATGCTGGCCCTCACCTTCTATGGCTTCTTACACACTTCTCTTGTTTGTGTGTGTGTGTGTGTGTGTGTGTGTCTGTGTGTGCGTGTGTGTGTGTGTTTGAGCATGTCTAAGCAAGCAAAACTCAGTACACACTGTGGCCTTGCCAGGAGCTCTTTTATCTGTCATATTGTTCCTTTTCATATTCTTTATCTTCCTCATCCTTATAATAATCCCCAATAATAATATCGACGCTGGTAACATCATCTGATGTGCTTCACTTTAGCTGGTAATTTGGTGCAGTCCTTTAGTGAGTCTGATCCTGGGCCTGCATTGTGAGCAAGAGCCCCAGCCTTCCGGCCGTACTGCTATTAATCTCTCCGTCTGTGCCGTGCTTAGTGAGATCATTACATGGATACGGAGATAAATAAGAAAGTCCTGTCCAGGTACAGAAGGCCATTTTGTATGTGCCTCTGAATGTGGATTCACTAAAGACTGCTGGAATACTAGTCTAACTGAACTTTCTTCAAAAGTGCAATAGTACTAAACAGACAATGGATTTTCTTTCCTTTTTAGCTCGAAGGTCCAAGAGCAAATTTGGAAATCTTTTGGATTTATTGGAACGTTTGAAACTCATTTTGAAATAAAACCAATAAAATCAGGTTACAACAATTGACACAGATCCTGCTTAAACACGTAATACACAAAACTCACTTACAACTATTGTTCATATGCAGGTAGGGTGAGGGGGTGCCTGGAAGCTATTCTGGAGATGACCTGGATTCTATGAACATACACTGGACAGAATACCAGTGCACTGTGGGGTTGGGTAAGGTTCTCTGTTGCAACACCGGGAAATGATTCACTTAACTGGACATCTCACCCTGAACCAAGATCCTGTGTGACACCTGACAGTTCTAGAACTTGAACCTGGGTCTCTGTAGTTGTGGGCTAGCAAAGAACCAGCTTTAAAGTTTGCGAACTTTTTATTGAATGCATTTCTACTCCATGCTGAAAAAGGTGCATGCGCTCTTGTATGTAAATAAATGAAATAACTACATTTATCACATCTAACGTGCTGTAGCTGCTGATCAATCTTACAAAATTTGCTGAAGGAATTAGATATTACTCTGGGATTTCTAGCACGAAAAGTCCTCTTGAGGCCACAGCCCCTCAGTTGAGTTAAGATCTGGAGTCAGAGTTGGATACTGAACACATGTTTCGCTCTTTTTGTTTTTCTGTCGGGCTAGGTGTTTACAAATCTGATTCAGCTCCACATTTCTTATGACCGTCTGCGAAATTAGTTTTGATAGGACTCTCATTTCCATAAACAGATTTCTTAAGAGGAACCAAGAATAATTAAACAGTGTGCAATTCTTTTTACTAATACAGCAACATTACAATGAACGATTGTTAAATATTCTCTGGAATCAACAGGAATCATTTAAATAGCAGATAGTATAAAAATGACCAATTCTCCCCTGCGTTGACTTTCTGGCAGTTGTTGGTTAAAACATTGACCTGTATGTATTACATGGCACTCGGCACTTAATACGAACAGCGTTAACATCTTAAATAACCACGTTGTTAATCGTAGCCTCCATGGGAATCAGTAAATGGATATGAATGTCTGCAATGGGTCAAATTAGGGCTGGGGAATTCATCAAAAATGAATCAAACCCAACAATAAAGACCTTCAACGGACATAATCAGGCCCATGTTGGTTCTTTTGGTTTTATTTATATTTTGTTAATACTCTCCCCAACATTTTCTCACATTCATATACTATCCGATTAAAAACATGCCACCCTATGTATAATCACGTGATTAACACCAAGCAGCTGTACCAAAGAAAAATGACGTATATATATATATATATATATATAAAATATAGTTAAGATGACACACAACAAAAAGAAGTCAGATGTAAGCACTGCCAAAAAGGTTTCAGCAACGGTAATGTGGCAGTCTCTTTCCTCTTTCCACATTCAATGAGAACAAAATGTGTACAGTGCATGGCTCAAAAAAAGAAAGTGAATGACATGGGTCAGCCACAAGTGCATTCACAAAGCAGCTATCCTTAACAAATATTTACAAATGCTACACAATATGAAAATAATTCAAGAAGACGGAAAGCATGGATGCATGCGGTTATGGACCCCATAGCTATAGTGGACCCAGAGAATGTAAACACCTTGTTAAAATTGCACATAAAAATATTTAAAATATCTGTTTACAAGTTTGTTCTGCTTTTCCTATTGCATTATGTAAAATGTCTTAGGTTTGTATGAATTGCAAGTTAATGCTTTTCTACTATTTAGGGAGCTTGATTTTTATAATAAAAGTACAAAGTGAACTTTTTTTGATGTGTGCTACAATTTCAAGTGGTCGAAATATTCGGTAAATAGCCATAATTAATTTGTTTCTTTTTCCTGTGATTTTAAAATCACAACAATACGCACATTTTTATTAGAAAAGAAATGTCACCACTTAAACATACTGTACTTACCTTGTTAGAATTGCACATAGCAATATTTAAGATATTTGTCTTTCAAGTATTTTCTGCTTTTCATATTGCATTATGTAAAATGTATTATGTTTGCACTTAAAGCAAGATGATTTTAGTAAGTAAGTAAATTTTGATTTTGTAGAATGTAGAATGATTTTCTACTTTTTAGAGAACTTAATTTTATATTCTATTTACAGTGCAAACCTTGTCAGTGAACTCAATGCAATTCTGCATATATATATATATATATAAATAAATCATTCATTAATCGTAATAGTCATCAAGGTAAAATGTTCAATTACCCGTGATATTGATTTTGAGATTTAACCATAAGATTTTTCACTGCCATCGCTCTGATATACATTTCATTATAAATAACTAGATGTTGATGTGAAACAAAGTGGTCTCAGCTTCTAAATCCACTGGTTCCAGAGTCTCATAGATGACAGCATGTGAAAACAAGCAACATTGTTTCCTTATCAGTGACATCCTGCATAGCAGGAGCTCAGAAGTAAAAGAAGGAGAGAGCTACAGTAGAGTATGGGAGTGAAGTGTATTTGGAGAGATTGACAGTACGATTACAGAACTGGCTGAAGAAGAAGTGGGCCATAGAGCAGAACATGTGCATGCCAGTTATTGATGAGCACGACCTCAGAGCTTTCTTCTAAGATCCATCTCACCACAGAACAGAGCCTGCATTCACTCTGCCTTCATCATCGTGGGTCTGGGGGACAGATGATATGGATTTTCTGTGGCCGGTTGATTGTTCGCCGATTGCTTTTGAAGAACAGCCCAAACTGATGCACAGCATGAGCAACACAAATGCATTGTGGGATTGTAAATGTCCATTTCTGATGTGTTCACTCACGGCGTAGATTCTATGCTGTTTTTCATTGTTTATTGAGTTATAGTTCAATACGGTTCACTCAGGGGTCATCCACTATCCCAATCTTGGAGTATTCATATAAACATTTAGAGTAGCATTATGAAGACATACATTAGAGCGATGTTACTGATAAAGATGTATCTGATTTAATAACGGCATAAACTGATTTATCCATGAGAAAATCAGAAGAAACAAATAAGCATCTTAATTGCATTATGCAGCTGGTCTATGTGAACACTTGTGTGGAATACTGGATACTAACAGCTGCTTTGTTTGCTCACTCATCACTGAAGATTTGTTTTGGATGCATTCTCTTATTATGTTGTCATTTTTGTATGACTTCAAGAGCCTATAAAAAAAGCGTCAGATGGCACACTGGTTAAACCACTGCAGGGACCCAGGTGCGAATATAAACAGTGCCTCCTGCCTGGGTCGCACATCGCCTCCAAAAGCATGATTGGCTGTGTCTGAGGAATAGGACTCTGGTCAGGGCATTTTGCTCCCGTGTCCTGTGTTATTTAGGGACAGGGCCAGAGGCCCATGACCCACACCAGGGAAATCAGAATTAAAATGTGAATTTAACACTACAGAACATACAGGATCTACTATTTGTCTCCAGTCATTCGCTTTATATCCCATCAATTTTCAGGATCACCCGCTTGTTGTTCTGAAGTCATGGCATACCTGTAATTTGATTTTTTTAGGCAAACAGGCAGCAATGTATGTGCTCAATTAAGGCGTTTAGCAGAAGTCCAGCAAATTAATCACTTTGTTGATCAATGTTCTCAATAATTAAATGCTGCACAATCGATTTTCTGTTGGGAGGCTGTCGATATGAATGAAATTTATAACTATGCCCAAACAGAAAGTCAATTTTTACTGCAAGTCCATTTTCGAGAGGAATGCGTAGAATGTGAATATGGCCGTAAGCAGAATATTAGAGGCCAAGTGAGTTTTTGTCTTTATTTTCCAGTCAGACTGATCAATAAATTAAGGTAATGTATTGAAGCTCTGGCAGAAATACACAGTCTTGAAGACCTGAGTATCCTTACACATTGTTGTAATGCAATTGCGTGTGTATTATATTACAGTTTATAATTAGTTGAGCATATCATATGACTCATACTTTTAGTCTGAAGATTCCTCTGCTTTTAGTCTGAAGATTCCTCTTCCTCAAAATCATACTGCTCTGTATTTTAACCCAGGACTATTTACGCATTACATATTGTGTTTACTTAAGAAAAGAAATGGTTTCACATCACTCATCCCCATGGATTCTTAGTACCAGGGTAAAAAAAAACTTATTTGATCATATAGAGACTGCTACAGTTACCATGGCCTTAACCATGATAAGGAGAAGCACCAGAAGAGCTAATGAAGTGCAGGTGATGACAGAGGTTTGGATAAGGGCAAGTACCTGAACTAAGCCAAATAATCTGAACAAACAAAAATACGCAATGAAGCTGTCAGAGCACCATTTCAGACACAGCCCCATGTAAATCACCCAGCTATCATAATATTACACCTCAACAAACGAAGCTCCCTAGAGGAAAAGATCGGAGAGACGTATAACTATTACTGAGTAAATTACAGAAGTATCTCTACTTATCTCTACTGAATGAGTTCTAGACACAAACTGGTAGGAACCACATTCGCTTTCCAATTCTGCAGCTCTTCAGAGTTAAAGTGCTATCCATAAAGAGTTAAACAGTTAACTATCTGCTCCTAGGACTCCATTTTCAATCTTTCTAGACACTTCATTGGTACAACAGAACAGCAGGAGAAGAAAGAGCTGTTGATGGAACGCAGCCATTTTCTTGACCTTATGGCCCTCCCTCGGAGGAAGGCCGGAGACAGGTAGATATATGGCCAGTTTGTTATTGTGAATTCCAGATCCTGCGATTATCTCAGACTCCACTTCTGGAGTTTTTTAATCCTGGATTCCTCAGTCAGTTCACCCAGGGTGCTGCCGCTGCCTTGCACTCACCTTTCCCTGACCCACACGTTTTTTTTTTCCTCATCGTCTCAAAGGGAAAAAAGGCAGAGAGGAAAAAGTACACCTTACAGATTCCAGGGCCAGGCTCAAGTTTCATTTTAATGTCCGTTTACATGTGGGCTGGTTGGTGGGGGGGGGAGAACTGAGAGTGGGGAGCCCTCCCTTATAGCCATTACTTTAACAGATGAGTGCTGATGTCACAGGCCCAGCCGTTGGCGAATAGTTGATGAGAAGCAGCATCATGCCCTATGCCAGATAATTTATTTTCCCTGTTGACCAAGGCATCAAAATTTTCAGCCTCTCAGAGAGGGTGTCGGACAAGACAAACAGAGCGTTCCGATGGCCAACCTCAAATACAGCACACAGACAAAGGGATTCAGGTTTCTGAGTTGAGCACAAATGAAAGTGTGCTGATTGGAACCAGATAAACCAGATAAAATGGAACTGCTGCAAGAAGTAATGAGATTCTCCACGTGTATGTTTGTATTAGATGATTACAAACTCCTCCTACTTTCTCCCCTTCCTCAAGCATCAGGCTAGAGTTCAGGACAACACAGAACTTTTTTAGTAAACCATAGCTAGACAAAAGGAAAATAGGTTATGAAAATAGACACAGCTGGCAAGATGCAAAACAATAGGCCAGCTGTTTCTTTTTTAGTGTAATGGTCTTCAGAGCCAACCAGCCCTGATGAGGTCAGCAGAGTTAATGTTCCTTTTAAAGTACAAGCAAGTTTAAAAGAAAATAAGATTTCAATAACAGAGGTCTGCAGATTTTGGGAAAAGCCTTGTTTAGCATGGGATTATGCTAATAAAATTGTATAATAGTGTCTGTGGATCCAATCGGACTCACCATCATCAATCTACTTATCTCTTAATTAGGATGTTCTTTTGGGACTATCAGCTCTATCGGTGTATATATCAGCTCTATCGGTGCATATATTAGCTCTATCGGTGCATATATTAGCTCTATCGGTGCATATATCAGCTCTATCTGTGTATATATCAGCTCTATCTGTGTATATATCAGCTCTATCGGTGCATATATCAGCTCTATCGGTGTATATATCAGCTCTATCTGTGTATATATCAGCTCTATCTGTGTATATATCAGCTCTATCTGTGTATATATCAGCTCTATCGGTGTATATATCAGCTCTATCTGTGTATATATTAGCTCTATCGGTGTATATATCAGTTCTATCGGTGCATATATCAGCTATATCGGTGCATATATCAGCTCTATCGGTGTATATATCAGCTCTATCGGTGTATATATCAGCTCTATCGGTGCATATATCAGCTCTATCAGTAAATCAACTCTAGTATATCTATCAGCTCTATCATTGTATCTATTAGCTCTATCAGTATCTTAGTATATCTATCAGTTATATCAGTACAATAGTGTGTGTACATTTATACACATATCTATTAGCTCTATTAATACCTTAGTATATCTATGTTGAGGTTTTCCCAAAGCACTGCACTGCACATTGCAAAACAACAAATAGCTGAATTTCATGAATTGACTGGTTCAAATAAATCAATGCTTCAGCGTGCTATAAATGCTTTGGGAATAATTTAGATTTTTGCTCAGAAACATAACAGAAATCTAACTTTTAGGACTGTGGTAGCCTAGCGGTTAAGGTGCTGGACTATAGACTAGAAGGTCTGGTAATCATTTAAATGATTATTTTGATTACTGTGAATCAGTCCTTTGTATAGTTAAATCAGTTAATGAGTTTATATTGATTTTTTACAAATTAGCATGATTTTTAGGTCAGCATGGAGTGCCATATATTGACATGAGTTTAAGGTTTATTGGTATATGTATAAAGAGAGCTGTAGAAAGCTTAACTGTCACTGCTCCTTTAACAGCAGGAATGGCACAACGAGCTAGGCTCCCAGCACACATCAATAACTGTATATATGTGCATGGTTGCTTTGAAAAGTTTGTCAGTGCGACGTTGTCGCTGGGGTTTTTGACACCGACTGTCATGCTAAAAATCACGCCTGCTTCTGTCGCCGTCAGCTCTTATCAGCACTCATTCCCTAAGTTTGTGCTCACAAATAATCTGCCAAATATTTTCATCCCTCCTTCATCTGGGGAAGAATATGAAAGTGCGTAATAATCTCTCTCTCCTTTCCAGCTTTATCTGAGAGCAATCCTTCATCCGAGTTCTCAACACTCACGATTTTCATCAGTCACTCAAATAATAAAGAAGCACATTAATGTTTTGATGTTCATCTTCTTGAATATGAAGCGGCATGACAACCCTACTGCTCTGATTCTTTTAATATCTCCCTGAATTATTTCATTTCACCTCGGGTTAAATGGTACTGTCAAAACATGACTGTATGTGAATTTGCTACATGCTGGAAACAATGATGAGGGGATGCGGGGGAGGCGTACATGTGTGCTTTAATTGCATTACAAGACAAACATTTAGAAGCATAATACAAAATCGCGGAGGCACAATTTTACAGAGCACACTCGCATAAAAAAAACAAAAAAAAAACAGCGCCACAGATCAATTTTGGCATATCCGTCACAATGCCCTATCAGCGAGGTGCAGAGTAACCTGATTTAGACCTGATTAATTGGATTTGTGGGAGGGACACAGAAGGGTGGAGGGCTCCCAGACAAAAACAAAAGCCTGAGATTAATCACTTGCCCCGCACCATGACAGCGCTTAGAAAAGCCAGCCATGAAACAGTTCCTCGACCAAGAAACGATTGTACGATTGCACGATTTACTCGGAACTAGATGCCACTGGCAATGCTCTCTCTCCAACTCAGCTTGTCAGGTGTAATCATTTTGTTCAGCTTAATGCTTTATGTAAATGCACTCAGGCTAGGGTTAGGGTGCTGCTGGGGTGGGAGATTTGTGGTGTGTCGCATGATGGTGTTGTGTTCTCAAGTGCTCAAAAATATTTGCACGTCTGCAAACACTGCCCAGATTATTTCCTGCCTGCATTTTGTTCTTTGCCAAATGAATGTGCGGATCGTGAGGTGTGTGACACATCCACACTGTCAACTTTCAGGCTTTAGATATGCCGTATATATCAGCCTGTGATAAAGGGATCACTAATTTAATGACAGTGATATGTGCAGCACACGGTTATGGTGTACTAAAAAAAAAGGAATGCACGACTTTCGACTGCTAGAAATGACAGATATTGTATGACGGCTTATGCCATGATACACAATGTGCTCAGAAATATCTCAGATCAGTACCAACACGTCCTACATTTTTATTCACACTACCACATTAGAGGTAAGAACTCTTTAACGACCAACCAATGCCTGTTCACTTTAATGACCAAGACCTGAACGATTATGATAAATCATAATCTGACCTTTGTATTTTAAATCTTGACGCTGAGGCCTATACAGAAAATAGTACAAAACTCTCTTGCACTCTCCTATGCTTAATGAGGAACAGGGGAGTACCCAACACAGGGAGTCACATTATGTGAGTGATAAAGTGTTAAATGCTGGGAAACGTAGTGAGAAAAAGCTATGGTCTTGACAGTAATATTTTTGTTTCACTTTCAATACATTATTCAAAAAAATCACAAACTACTCAATACTTTATCATAAAATTGTTTTGTGTTAAGGCTTTTAATTTGAATGATTAACAGTAGGTTCATTTTAGTATTCTAAGCATGATATATATATATACACACACACTCCTCACACTCCTCACACTCCTCACACACTCCTCACACACTCCTCACACACTCCTCACACACTCCTCACACACACACACACACACACAGAACCTAGCCCCAAAAATGGTAACATTTTGGATTTAAATACAGTAAGCGGATATTTTTGAGACTTTGATTGGATAATTGTATATTGGTGAACCAAGTCTTGAATGACTGCGATGAAATGGAACCATAAAAATGAGCATTTATGTGACACAATACACAATGTGACAAGAAATCAGAAGACAGATGTGGCCATAAGAAAACTTAGTGTTAGTAATTTTAATCTGAGGCTAATTATCTTAGGGAGCATAAATATTGGACCCTATAGCAACGGGAAAGGTTACGTGGACTGATAAATCCAGATGCATACTATTGTAGAATGATGGGAAGAAGGGACACGCACTAAACAATGCACACATTATGCATGATGCCCACTGTACAAGCTTCTGAATGTGGTGTTGTGATACAGGGTTGCTCAGGTTCTAGACACAATACACAGGCCAAAATAAAGTCAGCTGAGTGCTGAAAGTACCGAATGACCCACTCCCTTTTCTTTTACTCAGCATGAGCATATTCCAAAATGACAACGCCAAGATGCCATTAGGGTTCACATTGTAAAAGAGTGGCCCTGAGAATATGAGGAATTTTTACACACGAATTGGCCACCAATTAACCCACTGAAAGTCTCTCAGCAGAGAGAGTCCTGCGTCTCTCATTCAAAAGCAATTTGGGGGATTGTCTTCTATATAAAAAGTATAAAACGTCTACAATTGTTGCTGCTCAGTTTTTTTTAATAATTCACAAGAGGGTCACAAAGGGTCGCAAAATCTGGAAGTTGGTATCACTGCACTGATGGTCCATCACTGTTTTCACTGTTATAATTACTTGGTTCATTAGATCATCCAGAGAAGATCTGCACTTTTTGTCGCCCACTGCCAACTTTCTGATAAGTGGTCCACTCCATGAATCACAGAACCCAAAGCAAAACAAAATTACCCTAAATAACATAAGGAATAACAAAATAAATCTAAAACAACAACAAAGTCTTCGGGGAAATTCTGGGGAACTTTGACTGCCCCATCATCTGATTCATCTTGACCATGAAGGCACCTCTGAATGGTAAAACTGTTGTAATTGAAGTGAAACTGTGCGACTATACTTTTGTTTTGGACAAGTATTCAAATTCTCAAAATAAAATATCGCCTAATTTTTATGAGCAGTGTACATATGTGCTGGTAGTGTAATGTTAGATTTGAGATGAAAATCAACAAAAGCTGATAAGCCAAATGCATTCATCAGCTGTATGGACACACACATGCACACTCAATACTAACTAAATAAATCATTTTAATCTAGTAGCATGCTGTGCTTATTTGGAGTCCTAAGTGTCTGACTGGAACCTTTTATTAGGCTGCTAAAATAGATCAAGAGCTCACACAAACTGCTCACTGTCTCTAATTACTATCCACAATGAGGAAATAACGGAAACAACGTAGTGTCTGGAGAGAGGATAAGTACAGAGTGCTTCACTGGACAGTTGACAAAGATAGGTTTGATATCTTATTTTAAGAACACAGTATCAATTGAACCTGCCGGGGAAAGAGATCATGAGAAAAAGAATTAGTTTTAAAGCATTTCTCACATTAGGTGTTATGCTGACACATGAAACAGCTCAGACTTCTAATCAGAAGGTTGTGACTGGCTTTAATGAAACTGTTTCTCATCAGCAAGGGTTCTTAGTCCTCAGCTGCTCAGCTCAACTGTAAGTCATTTATCTTTGAAAAAACTGCCACCTGGTAAGCATAGTGTTACTATAAAAAAAAAACAATAAAAAACTGAACCAATTTCCGTTCAATGTCTATTTTATTATACTCTTCATAATAATGTGTGATCTTGGATTCATATCTCATTTAATTTATTTTTATTCTATGTTTCGTTTATATGTATATTAGAGATGGGGGGGGAAATCGGTTCTTAGATTTCTGATTCTGAATCGATTAACAAAAGTCAGTAATCGAGCACACTTGCATCTGAACATGTAGACCAGCTTCTGTTCAAAATCACTTTCAAAATAATTCATTTCCAATACAAACTGAGTTCAAAGTTCAAAATGCAATTAAGCATCTCTAAGCATTGTAAAACTGTCCAGACTGCAAAGGCTTTCAAGTCTAACAAGTAACCATATGTAGGATATGTAAGGTTTCTCTGTGCCCACCCCGCCACATCTGACAGCAAAATCCACCTTTGTTAAACCGAGACCACTCAGCAGCCATTCATCTTTTATCATACCACAGCGGCGATGTATTACCAGGCTTTCTGAAATCAAATGATGAGAAAATGCCACCAAGCGATCAATACTTTTTCATTGACAGTAAAGGTTAAGCACATTAAGAATGACACTGCATTTGTCTTATGAAATCATATTTCATGTTGGTGGCCTGAAATTGGCTGAGATTGATACCACATCCCCAGGACCAAAAAGCTATTCTTTTTAACTCCCTAATCACAGAACTCGCCTTTCGTTGTTCGACGTTCCTTTGTCCTTCAGCAAAAGTCAAGTGCTGGTTGATAATATCAGTGACCTAAATGTTAAAAGCAAAGATTTCTACCCTTCAATACTTCACTATTTGGGCACAGTGACAGCTAAATGCATTGAGAGGCTTCAGGAGATGTGCCTGCCTCAGGGCTTTATATGTATGGGGCACGGGGATGAGCTGGTCGAGTCGACAAGGATGCATGAAAATGTGTAAAACTTGCAATAATATGTTTTTGGAAATGTATAATAGCGAGGAGAATAGTAATATAAATCAGAAGCTGGTGTATGGGTATTTGAACACATGCACAGCGTTTATAGACATGTAGGGTTCAACTACCTTTGCATCTTCTATTAATTTGAATGTTGGTTATGGACAGAATAACAGACATTTTGATGTTTTTGCTTAAATGTGAAGGTCTACACCACTACTGTTTAGAAAACTGTATTTTTCCGGTTCATACGAATCTGTTTAAGCAACCAAATACACGACACACCGGCCCAACAAGGTAACACAACCCATAAACACTTTTAGTCACTGAATGCTCCCAGCTCTGCCATTTTCACTAGATAATATATCTGTTTACAAGACTACAGGGACAAAT
>JAYJMA010000002.1:428991-442616 GCA_036873895.1 Parotocinclus cabessadecuia
AAGAAAACCTCAGGACCTCAGACTGGGTCAAAGGTTCACCTTCCAACAAGACAATGACCCTAAGCACAAAGCTAAAATAACAAAGGAGTGGCTTCGGAACAACTCTGTGACCATTCTTGACTGGCCCAGCCTCAGGCATGACCTAAACCCAATTGAGCATTTCTGGAGAGACCTGAAAATGTCTGTCTACCAACTTTCACAATCCAACCTGACGGAACTGGAGAGGATCTGCAAGGAAGCATGGCAGAGAATTCCCAAATCAAGGTGTGAAAAACTTGTTGCATCATTCCCAAGGAGACTCATGGCTTATTAACCCAAATGGGAGCTTCTACTAAATACTGAGCAAAGGGTCTGAATACTTATGACCATGTGATATTTCAGTTTTTCTTTTTGAAATAAATTTGCAAAAAAATCTATGTCTATTTTTTTCTGTCAAGATGGGATGCTGAGTGTACATTAATGAGAAATAAACTTTTTTTATTTCAGCAAATGGCTGCAATATAACCAAGAGTGATAAATTTAAAGGGGTCTAAACATTTTCCATAGCCAGTAGACTAATGTGCAAGTCAGACCATCACTAGACATTGGTCAATACTTTATAATTTAACAATCCACTCTTTGGTTACAGAAAAACCTAAGAATGCTAAAAAATGTGTTTGACTACGATGCAAAATCACCTATGTCAGTGTGGTGCTTGACAAATTGACTTCCAATAAAACTAATAATACAAAAGTAATATCTGCTGCCCCTGTGGCGTCACACTGAAGAATTAATTAATTTACTGCACTTCACATTGGCATGACTTCCGCTTCGGCTAAATTACAATTTAAAAGCGGTTTTAAAGAGGATAGAGAGGCTTTTAAAATGCTTCCTCATCTGACATTCAGAAAGAAGCAAGAGTGCCTCACATACTTCAGTTAATGACTGTAGTAGGTGAGCTGAATTGGAAATTCATGTCTGTGAGCTCAAACAGAAAATGATTCAAAGTTAATGAGCAGACCAAGCACCAACACTTACTGTGGCTTGCAGCTCTCACAGTACAGTGGGGGAACCATATCTATCCAAGTCTCAGATTCTTCTACAGTTATACTGTACCAGTGTCACCAAATACTGTGAGAGTTAAAGTGGGCATTAGAAGCCGGAAGATCATCTCCAGTAATCTGTCCTTGAGGATAATTTGGGTTATCCTTGCAAATTGATAGGAACAAATTTCCTGAGTGGTCACAAAAGACTTACCAGATAACCATATGAATGGCTAACAAATGCATGAATATTTAGAAGTGTAATTACCATTGCTGTGCAGCCATGGGCAATGCACACTAACTGAGGTCATTAGCTAAGACACTATATTCATAGAGTCCCAATAAAAAAACTTAAATAAATAGATTAACTAAATCAATTCCCCAGAGACTATTGCATACACAAACACAGCCGTATGTTGGTCCCAGTCAGTGGACCTATAAAATTAAAAGCCTGTAAATTGAAGGATTTTTGTAAAAAAAACAAAAAAAAAAAACAACAGAGATATAACAGATATGCAGGATCGTCAATAACCAAGTGACATTAAAGTACCATTTTGATGCTACATTTAATGACACTCTCAAGCTACTGGTTTCATAAACAACTTGGTAGTTAACTAGCTAAACAGATTATCCCATCCATCTGTTTGTCCTTCCAGTTGTCCTTTAACTACAATTAATGAGGGATGGACAGCATTCATAACAAATGTGTGATGATATTCTATAGGACACTGGAATCACAGTTAGGGCTCTACATTATAAAATGCCACATTCAAAATAAAGTCTGAGACCCAAATGATCCCGGGTACATCACTGATGATGCATCCTAGCACATCTTATAGATGTATTTAGAAACGATATGGTCTGAATCAGCCAATGACATCTGAGATTAGACCACATGACAACCAAGAATAGTCAGTTGACTGCACGAAAAGACAGCAACTTGGGCAAGTCGGGCTATCAAGTCAGTTTGTATGCTTTGTGAAATGAAAGCCAGTCCAAGCTATGAGTGAACCTTCAGAGACATTCCCCCAGGAGATCCTGAGAGGGGGGAGGATAAGATCCCCAGTAGAAGAAACCTACGGATGAATGCAAAATGCATCTGCGGGAAAGTATGCAAAAATCCATGGGGCCTCAAAATCCATCACGTCAGGATGAAATGTTTGGACAAGGAGAAACAGACGCAACACACAGGACCAGTTCCTTGTGAAGCACAGGAGGATCATGGCCAGAACTTGCCCCACGGTGCCCAAGCACCTCCACACACCTGTTCTCCAGACTCCATGCAAAATAGTTTGACAGCACATCAGAAGGCACCCAGCAATGTTTGTGAGATTGTCCAAACAACAACTAAGGGCAACACTAACGGACAACAGCCCACAATGGAGACCCTGATCACTGTTAGCTATGCGTCAGAGAGATTTGGCCAAATTGAGACAGGGAACATTAGGAAACCCTACAATAAGAACAGCAGAGCCACCAAGATCCAACAGCTGCACCAAGAATTGTGAGTCCTCAAAAACAGTATAAGATGGCTAGCAAAGAATGATGGTTGCCTCTGGCAGAGCTGCAAGAGTTCGTTATGAATAAACTCTGGACAAGCTGTGGCATTGCAGATAAGAAAGGAGAGGGCCAAGAAGCGAACATCATTCATCTCCAACCCCTTCGGCTTCATCAGGAAACTGTTTGATGACAAACGTACACCTTGAGCAAGATTGAGACACTTTCCTATCTCCTATATGATTTTCCTGAGCTTGGAGAGCCATATGATGTCTTGAAGCTGGTCAAACACAGGGAACAGTAGCAACAGCACTTCCTAAACATCCGAAACATCCTGAAGTGCAATTATCAGACCGTGGTATTGTTTTTAAGAGACTGGAACTGTCAGAAAAAGCATTGTCATTGGACTTGTGATGAGTGATCAACTGTCCTCTTCTCAGTTTGCAGCCTGACAATTATCATGTCCTGATCTGGCATGAACGAGGCACATGGGAGAATCCCCAATAATTATGTTTGCATCTCAACTTTCTTTGACTTTTCATTTGTTTTTCTGATGATTGTTTTCTCCAATAGCCTTCTGAATTGTCTACGTGAAACACAATGGAGAGTACTGTTCTTTTTGGAGAGTCATGGCTTTCTCATGCAACCCTGCTATGGATACCACTGATTTTCAATCATCATCTTAATTGTGGGCTCATTAACAATAGCTAATACGAGAGAGACTTTGGTTGCTAAACACGTAGCTCAGGTTAACATGCCTTGCGCTTGATTGGTTTGTGTTGGTGAACCAAGAAATGATGGTCTTCAAATTATTGAATTTGTACACAGTCTGACTATGGATTGGTGGAGCTCAAACTCTTTAAAGATAGTTTTGTAATGTTGTCCAGCTTGATGAGCATTATCTACTCATCAATTAGTTTAATCAATTAGGAGTTCCTCCACATGCTGTTTTCTTTAAAGATCACACTCTGCTGGGCCTATTTTTGTGTTTCTTACCCCAATTTCGGCAAATAAACAGCAATTGTGCATTACGTTGTCAGAATTATGTAATGATTTGTTTATCCCCTGCAGAAGACGTGTTCACTTCTTTTTGTATTGAAGATTGAGATTGTCTACATTCATTACAATTTGCAGTTTGAATAAATGTTTTTGCTGAATTAAAAGAGAGGTTACTGAACACAATTTGAGTAAGGTCATATTATTACATATACGCTGCCTATAAAAATGAGAGGATATTTTATTGTGAGCAGTATATTTTTCTCCGCTCTTTTTCAATCAAGTCAATGTGACAACGCAAAACCTGGAACAAAGCTTTAAAATTTCTGTAGATAGCCTTGACTGGTGTTTAAGTCCTTAGTTTGAATCTCGCTCTCAACATTTTTAAATAAAAGGCAATATATGCTGACATATCATATGGAATATGGCTTCAAATCCATATATTGTGGATGACAGTAACATAATGACAAAACGTACTCATATTCAGAGGCAAATACTTCCACATGCATTGTCATAACAAAAAAATCAAGCTCAACAAAAGACATAAAAGATAAAACAACTGCTCCATGTTTTAAACATATTCTTGCATGCATTATTATGCAATATTTACTTTTTAACAAGAAACATCACACATTGTGATGCGCCACTGATGTGTGCGATACAGAAGAAAGAAGAAGAGCCATCTTGCAGTGGTGCTTATTTGTTTCAGTCACCTGGGTATAGTCATTCATTCGTTCATTCATTTTTTGGATACCTGCATAGCTGTTCATTGTCACAGGGATCTGGAGCTTAACTGGCAGCACAGGCTGCATGGCTGAAACAAACTGGATATATTTAATACAAATCTCTGATATTTAGAGAGTAAAAAAAAAAAAAAATCACATAATGCATGCTGCGTCCTGAACTTTTCACCAAGGCTGCCAAAACAGTTGATAGTTGTTAGATGATAGCAGTCTTTAGACGAGCACTAGTTTCTCGGATTTTGATTATAAGGGATGCAACAGTGCTGTGTGAAATCAGTGGTATTTCTGGGTGCTGGCTGTTGAAGTCTGCGGTTATGATACGGCAGCTACGTTAACCTGACATCAGAATTGTACATTCCATCTTCAGTTACCTGTGATGAACAACACAAGTTTAGAATTGTCTGTGTTGCTACCCTTTGGACCACAACATATATTGCTAATCTGATTGCAGCAATCAGTTTTTATACGCTATGACATGCTACATGACCACTTTCCCACTGGTAATGTGACTTGATCCAATATGGCGAGTTTCAAGATGGCAGCCATGTTACTAGCAAACTACTATTTTTGCTAGTCAGTGTTTTCTAGCGAGCATAAACTGATGATCCACAGACAACATTCTAATTTCACGTGTAGTTTTATGACACAATGCAGTCAGCGCTTGTATCAGGGGGATAAGTAAAACAGGGAGAATAAAAATGAAACAAATGAACATGAAGCATCATAACAGATACAAGCAAAGACAATACAACAGAAAAAAGGTTAAGGAGTATCAGTAACCATCAGATAGATACTGTTTTGCCTAATGCTGCTGTAAAACATTATTAGACTTATTATTAGATTATTATTTATTCAACAAAATGCACATGAAATAAATTCAATATTAGAGTTACTTAATTGTTAATTTGTTTGATTAGCTAATTCTACTTCACTGCATTTATTCCACTGAAGAGAAACCTGCCTAAATATGCAACGGCGCTTTGTCCATTTAGCCTTGTGTCCAGCATCAATCAACAAATGCAGGAGGAATTAAGAAATATTATAAAATAAGAAATATTATTAAATACGAAATGTACAGCAAAAGGGAAGCAAAACTACTTTTAAATAAATGCATTTTAATTGAATCAGTTAGTTAGCAGTATTGCAGCCAATTTTTCCATTATGGCAGCAAGCAGTTTCAATTCCGCTAATGATGGAGGAACAAGAAACATTATAAATTGGTGTAAGAGTCACTTTTATCGTTCTTGAATATGTTTGGAATTGTCATGATTATCTGGGTAATGCAACGGCAAAGGAAATCAGCTGCACGAAACGGTAGGAAAAACTAGAACAGTGTTTTATTCCATATTTCTTTAACTTCATTCATTTACGTTTACTCAGTCAAATAACATGTCACACACTTGTATATAGAACTTATACACATAGTTTCAAACAGTCTAGGAGCCTATAGCAAAGTAAAATTGTACTTTTTAATTGACTCAAATCCTTAAATACAGTGAAAGGTAACATTAGAACTAAGTCCCCATAGTGGGTGATGCAACAGCTACAATGTCTGGCAGCAGCTATTTTCATGTAGTAGGAAAATACCCTGGTTGTTTGTAAACGACTATATCACATGCTAGCTATTGAACTGAGGGGGTGAAAAACTTCTAACTTCTGCACTATAAAGGAAAGTGTTTAATCATTCCGGAATTCACAGGCAAACACAGATGCCTGCCAACACAATATTAATAGCAGTTTATGCAAAATTACATAGTAACCATTGGGTTTTCTCACAAGTCACCCTGCATCATAATACAAGTCAAACTTCAAATCACTGTTTACATTATTACAAGGTTAAACAACAATACCTTTAAAATGAACAAAAAAATAGAAGGTTTTAACATGACATTGTGTTATACCACCACTCCCCAAAATTGTGGATATGTCTGGACTTAACCCAAGTTCTTCCTAATATTACATTTGAATTTGATTTCGGATTCATTTCATGACAACGTTACCTGCTCCATTGGACTGAAACATTTCCTGAAGGTACCATTATTTTTATGAGCCAAGCCAGTTTCTTCTGCAAGATAAAAAAAATACTAATACTAAGTAGAGAAGAATAGGTATTCAGCAATTTCCTAAGAGATTTAGCCCTAATGGTCACATTGAACGCTGCTATTAGTATTTAGAAATAATTAAAGAGGGTTAAAATCTTAAACAAAATGTTTTCCAGACTTAATAAGAATAGTAATCTTTGAGTATGGGCTAAACAGATGTATACAAGCAAAGTCTTGGATGGTAAATGTCTGAAACTATTTGCTTTTCCATCTACTTATAATAATACAAACAGCAAGAAGAACAAAAATAGATTCCCTCCCCCAAGAATGCAAACTAATTCTAATTTAAAAGAAACAGAACTTGCACAATTGTAATGCTCTACAAACCGTCCAGCTGAGATTACAAGGATGGCAAAATGGAAGAGCCTCCCTACTGACATGATTGCATGGGAGTGAATTTGCATTTGTGTGGGTGGGTACATGTTGGCTAGGATGTAGTGGAAGTGTTGGGGCTCCAGCCCATCTGGTAGGCTCTCTCCAGGGTGCGCTTACAGTCCTGCATCACCGTGCTGAACACAATATGTGGGTACTGCAAGACCAGTCTTTCCACTGTCTCCTCGTTCACCTGCAGCAACAGAAGAGCACTAGAGTAATTTGTATATGCTCACCTGCCTCTCTGTTGAAAACTCCTGTACACCTGCTGCGTCAAGCAATTATCCAATCAGTCAAACACACTTCATTAATGTCATGCGTATTAACACTCATCAAACACCACATTAAGGAAACTGCCATAAAAACACTAAGTGTTGGTGCCAGACTTGAGCTCTCTTTCTGATGAAGAACATTTTTTTGCTGTCACATCTAGATAATAGAGTCAGTATGTGAAGTGCGCTGCCTGCCTTCTGTTTAAACAGTTGCAACAGTTTAAATGACTGGTGGTGTAATGGTGTGTGGAACGATTTCCAAAACAAACCAATGTCACAACCATGGTATAATTGCTGACCATATGCGTTCTTGTATCATATTTACTCATCTATTAATGGCTATTTTAGCATACTAAAGTGCACAAGTCCTGACAATAAGTTTGGTCTATTTTAGTGTATGTTTTATTTCCAGCTTTTTAGTAATTGTGACATGCAATCAATTAAATGCAGATCAGAATCTGACAGAATTGTTATTAGCACTTTGCTGAATCTATGGTCTGACGGCAAATCAGAATTACAAAATTGTCTTCCTTATAACATGACAGAAAACTGTAGTGTTATGGTAGCAATAATGGAAATAAAACTCACAAGGATGCCAGGTGTCTAAAGTTGTGCAAGACACACTACCAGTTGACTACCAGTGATTGCACTTAATGAATGAATGAATGAATTTTTAAGAATGGCAGTGTAACATACGAGTCAGGGATCGGCCACATGCTATCTATATACTGTAGTTGACTAGAATACTGCTAGCTGCACAAATTTAAGTAGGAATAATGGGCTGGTTTTCCTGGTTTTTAAACTGGGTTCCTTCATACCAGGAATGCAATGCTAAATCATCTAGCATACACTGACACCATCAAAAATGGTGTGCCTCCATGTTTCCGTGTTCATATTTCATTCATCAAACATATACTGAGGTTCCATAAGAAAAGGGTTGCTAAGTTTGCTGTGGAAGAACTTGACAGGTCGGCACACAGCCCTGTTCTCTTCCCCATCCAGCGCCTTTAGGACGAATTGTACTGTCAGACATACAGTATATTGTTGCCCAATATTAGTGAACCCACCTTAGATACTTTTTATTTCAGCCATGTTAAAATATATAATAGAATAATGTTAAATATGTAATTTTCAGGCTCCTTGCGGCTTTATGCATTCTGATTTGGTTTGCATAGCATAATCAGCACTAAGAAGCCTGCATCCTTTCAATAAAGGCATGCGTAATATGGTATCTGGAGAGAACACAGTCACTTTAATTGTTAGGCAAGATAATTACCCTTGTGCTCTGAGGCAATGAGATGAAACAACTTTCCACCCTTTAGCTTTCATCATGTACAATGTCAACAGCATGGCGTTCAAATTACAAGTGAACATCATGATCCTTAGAGGAGACTCTATAGTTGTTCATTATGGACAAAGATAAAACTTCTCAAACTAAAGATGAATATTAAACCATTTCAGTGCAAGACTAGACAAGAGTAGTGGTATTGCTGCAACTGTTGATCAATCTGAAAGACACAACAAACTGAAATTTGTCAAGCAGATTGGCAAAAGGCTGTCGTTTAATAAAGGAACAATAGTATGCTAAATTAAATGTACATTTAAACATCCCTGTTTTTGATAAATGAAATATATATATTACATAACATCTGATTTTCGAGTCAACAGCAAGAGACAGTATCCTCCCTACAAAACACTAAAAAGTAGTCCAATTCCCAACTCACTGTGTGAGTGTGTGTGTGTGTGCATGAGCGCATGTGTATGTATGTGTGGGGTTTGTGTGTGTTCCATACGAATGCTATTCTAGAAGAGATTGATGTTTTTAATCTTTTACAGATATCTGAAGTCGGGGGTCCTGATTTGCTAGGACTCTTCGTAGGCTTGTTCATTTTTAACTTCAAAGACTTCTCAAAATCAGAGTCCTCCTTAATCTCGTTTGACAAGCAGAGCATAGCTGTGACCAAGGACAAAGTGAAATCTAATATCCAGTCAAAACTGTGGCACCATCATTGTACCACAGTTGCCCTACAAATCCAATTGTAGGGATGCCAGCAGTTCCTCATCTGATTCATGCTACATATCTGGACAAGACTTACACTGAGCCAAATCATAATGGCTGGCATATTGGACCCATACTGGACCCACATCTCCACCCATATGTCCATGTCTCACACTGATATGGCAAATTATGTCAAGCTGTAGTTAATGCCAAATTTTATATAACAAACATAAACACAATGCAGGCATCCAAACTACCACTTTCTGCCTAAATCAATAAGTTTATATGACTATTTGGGCATTCAAAATAACTGTAAACGACTACAAACTCAAGCTCACTGTCTAATAGATTATTTAATAATTCTGTCAGATGTCTGTGTTGCAGTCCAAAGAGAAAAAAAAACCAAGTTGGCATTAAAAGGACCTTAAACACATTCAAAGCGTTTGTCTTTAAATGCTCGCAGCTTAAGAGATTTAACAGTTCATCAGACATGTCCTTCATGCATTGAAAAATGATCAGCTTCAAGTAAACATTCTGTACCAAAACATACAAAGCATCATTTAATAGTCTTACAACCCTTAGAAAGGAAACATATGGGCACACACAACAATTAACTATATATCTATTAAATTGGTTAATTCTTCGCATCTTTGAATATGTGAGGGGGGGCACAGAGCTGGACCTCACAAATGGCCAGCATAAACACTGAGATTTATAATACCCTAAAGCTGCCTGGACTATATCCACAGTTCTAAAATGATGGAATGTGTGACTGTGTGTTTGATAAAGGCTGAATGAATGCTCAGCAGAGACTGGGATGTGGTCTGGAAGACCTGTGCTGTGATTGAATTTGAGGCTCAAGCTATGAAGTAAGGGGGAAATTTTACAGTGTCTTTATTTCATGCTGCCGTAACATTTTGAGTACTAAATGCTCACTTAAATCATCACGAGATATAGAGCAGTCAGTGTGGAATGAAATGTGGCTGTTGCTGTTGGAATGTATTGCTAAACAGCACAGAAAAAGCTGACATCAGATTCTGAGAAATGGGCTTGAAAAAAGAAAAACAACAAAAAAGCCTGAACAAAACCAATGTACTTTTGTTGGACATTTAGCCTCTATGCAAACAAATGAAGAGCAATCTGAATTCAAAGTATACCCTCAATATAAACTGCCACTACTGTTTGCTGATCTATAAATTTAGCAAATAACTTTAGTGCGACGTTTGAACAACTGTTCGAATTCTTCAGTAAAAATGCTACAGGAGTCCTCAGGGCTTTTTACAGATTTTGGTTTTTACAGTGTTGTTTCAATATCATTCAATATTCAAAATTCAATATCAATTGCCATCCATTTTCCCAGTCAAAATCACACTCACTAACAGCAAAAATTCGGCAGTGGATCATCCGGAACGAATGACATTCACATCAAATATGCAAATGATTATATTCAATCTTATCCATCAAACAGCTTATAATAAGCTTATAATAAATATCCAGAAATTATAAATGGCTTCTGTGATCTCCTTCTAAGATGCTGTTCATGAATATTGGCGTAGTACCGTGCATATTGATCAATTCTATAGCTGTGCAATTTATAAAAGAAGATATTTCAGCAGCGAATTTGTCAGATGTTGCTCAGTAGAGTCGACTTCAACATAACAGCCAAGCAAATTCTGGTGAATACATTTGAAAACACTGATAATAATTCATTGAGTTTCAGATTTCATGTTTTGTGTGCAATAAAGGGTTAAAAATGTATTTAGAAATCAGTCGGCGATTCACATATGAGCTGAGCACAGATACCACTTTGATAAGAAACAGCATTGCATAAATCACAAAAATGTAAAAACAGAGCAGTGCGCAGATTGATTGGTAAACAATGCAAATTTCTCTTTGATAAAAAGAAACCAAGTTTAGCTTGTGCTCATGATGTTTCACATCAAAGCATATGGGAAAGATGAGGAACAGAGCAATGTCTTAAATTAACTGATTTGATTATTGTTGGCTAGACTAGATAATAGAATTCTTTCACAGACTAAGCCTCCATACAGTCTAGGCAAGGACATCAGTCATATTAAATGTCATGTGTCACAAATTCCTGCTCAGAGGATACAAAGAAAATGAAAATCGTACTAATTTCAGTGGTAACCCATCTTGAAAAACATAAGAAATATAAAGGAATTCTTTCATATCTACATAACCAGATACTCTTAATTTGATGCAAAATAAACAAAACTATACATTGGTGCAGAAAACCACTTAAAAATTTTTTTTATAGATTATTCCTGCTACTGAATGCGTGTGTCTATTGCGTTAAACCAACACTGGGATAGGCATCACATTTAGAAATGCTTGGCAGAGTTGGTTGGTTGGGGAGCTTTCCCTAGTTATGCAAGAGCAAACACTGCTGTGTGGACGCAGGAGCTCTTGTGACCCTAATCCAAGAAAACCAGGGTTTATTCATTTTTTTTTTTGTTTGCAGCAATACCTTTTCTCCGACTCGTCCAAAAAACACTGATAAATTCTTGACCATTCTCACTCATCACTTCACATACATAGTCATGGAGAATAACAAAAGAAATTTAGTACAGAATAACCGTAACTACTTTAAAACATGACGTGAGTAAATATGTCCCATGTTGCATTATGTAAGTGTGCAACATGCAGCTACTGGATAGCACACTGTCCAATAGACATCAGAGAGTGGCAACTGCAGCACTGAAGAAACAAATACAATTACGGAAGCCTTGGTACTTCAGCTGGGCAAGGAGGTAAGGAGTAATTTAATTTGCCAAAAGGTCATGGTTACGCAAATAGTGCTAAACCTTAAAAACAAAGAGTAAACAAAGAAGGACAGAAATTTTTATTTCCTTCCAAATTGGCATACAAACCAGACCAATGTTTAAATCAATGCAAGCAATAAATGCAATTACAGTGCACTTTAATTCTTCAAATGTTTCTGGAAAAGTGTTATTTCATTTAAGAAAATCAAATCAACTCAAATCTGGACAACTAAAAAAACCACTGAAAACGTACTTCAGTTACTGTTGTGGATATTTTATGAAAAATGCATGTTCATTCACTGTTATCGTTTTCAGATGACTGGTTAGAACTGGTTAGAACCTTATGAGAGTCAGTGCTTGCATAGACATTAAGTAATAAAAACAACCACACTTCCCCTGTACATAGTACTGATTATTTATGTCTCAAGCATCTTTGTTTAAAAAATGCACTAAAACGTATTTAAGATATACAGAACTTTGTCTAATGACATTTTACCCATATTCATATAAAATATGATAAAATATAAATGTCAAATGAGAGTAACTAGGGTTAATCATACTTAATAAAAATGTATTGTAGTGTACTTATGAAGTACACTACTATGGCAATGCACTTCTTTAATTTGATTTTATACTATTATACATATTATACATTTGATGTTGTATTATTATACTATCTTCAAAATAAGCGAATACTATTGTTGTTACAATACATTCTGATACCGTTTACTAAAACACTAATTAGAAACAGTCACTTTTTTTCAAATATCACAATGTAGAAAATGTTTTAATGGGATGAGTGCCTTAAAATAACACATTTGAAGTACTTAACATTTATACTCAGACCTAAAGATTTATTTAAAAAATGTTTTAGGCACTGCTTAATTTAATTTCACGTGGACAGATTAGAAAAGAAACTGGATTAGTTCTACAAATACAGACTGCAGTATTTATTGTAGTATGTTTCTGTACATACTTTGCTGATACCCTTAACTTTGTTGTGTTATGGTCAGGGCATCCTCAAGCCCTCCACAGATCAGGTACTAATTGGATGGTGGATCATTCTCAGCAATGCAGTGATACTGCTGTGCTGATTTAACAATATCAAAAGCAGCAGTGCTGCTGGAGTATTTAAACACCTTGTTATCGTTTACAAGTAAATTACACTAAATACAAAATGAGTTGATAGATTTGAACAAATTGTGTTAATCATTAGTGTAGCTGCAAGCACAATTACATTCATATTAGTGAACCTTATCACTAGAATTTGCAGAAAGTCTTAAAAACGTACCTTATCACACCGCATCAGACCCAGATAGCGCAGAGACTTGCTGCTCTTGGCGATCTGAGTGGCTCCTTGGTCTGTGATCTCCTTACACCAGCCCGCATCCACCGTCTCTATGGTGCTACTGTATTGCCCAATGGCTATCAGTGCTAGGAAGAGAGAGAAAACAAGCATTGGTGGTGCAACAGCATGAACTATTGCTAATGATAAGTACAAATAAAAATTCAAACTGATATCCATCCATCCATCCATCCATCTATATAGACAAATCCAGTTAATCGGACCACATCGGTCCGGCTGGTCCGATTAAACAAACATAACATGCCATCAAGACGGGATGTGCTATAATTTATGTAACATATTAAATGTTTATTAAACCTTTATTGTCTGATATACATGTATAGCGAACATACTAACAAGAACTACTGTTGCTTACCAACTTTGTTCATTGAAAATTCATTTGCAACCAAGTTTTTGAAAACGATCTACAACACAATGTATAGATACTCAGCATGTGAAGCATAATACTGTAAAAAACAAGTTCTTACTAAATT
>JAYJMA010000002.1:442716-458289 GCA_036873895.1 Parotocinclus cabessadecuia
AAATAAAAGCTGTGCTTTAAAACGTACTGGTCACTTCACACAGCTTTATGAGAACATTGCTTATCCAAGCACTATTATTTTTACTGAAGTACATGGTTACTCCATAATTGTAACCCAGATGCTCCCAAAAACCCTGCCTTTTGTCGTTGTTGACAATAATATAATAGTATAGTACGCTGCTAACATAAATTAGGCGATATGCCAAATTGAATATGAAGCGAATAAAAAAAAAAAAAATTATTTAATTAAACAATATATTCAGAAAATCAAATTAAAAGTCAAAGAAAGTTGTTCAGTGAAGCAAATGAGACGCAAATTCAGTTATTTTGATCGAGTAGCAAGTGACATATACATGGGGTTGAACATATAAATATCAAACTGGACGAGAGTGCCACACATTGACTGTTCAGTAGGGTGTATGGTCACCCAAGATGTTTTTTTTTTTAAATGCCTAAGTTTTGTGAGCAGAGTATATCTGAAAGTGATGTCTTCATATCAAAAAGCTTTCTGTCTATCAAAAATGTTATTTTATTGCTTCCCCCTACTAAAATGGCAAGCTTATTAGTATACATATACTACCTCAGCAGAAACATACATTTAATAGTATGTATTAAATAGGAAATTAGCAAAACTGCTGTTTATATGTGCTGTACACCAGTAGAAGTACAGTAGTTTGTCAAACTATTGGGGTGGGTACTGGCAAGCACTCCATGATACGATATGCAGGATGATACATGGGTCACGATATGATTATATAACGATACATATATTGCAATGCATATTGCAAGATATTGTGATATTGCACATAGTCCAGTAAAATATAACAGCTGAAATGCAAGTTATGGTCTACAGTCTGAGGTGCCTTAATACATGACATCACATCGATAATTCAGCGGACAAACTGATTCAAAATACCGTACTGTGACCTCTACAGGAGCAGAGATTGTCGTTTATACTCCATTTTAAAACATGTCAATTACTCTTAAAAAAAATGGATTTGAGCTGAACATCAAACATAAACAGCACGATCTATTGCCGTATCGATATCGAACACAGTCACACCACTGTACCGCTGTACTGAAGTGAGACTAATACAAAGAACTACATATGGTGTTGTTACTAGTTTTTAGTTTAATCTGGAATGAAAACCTCAAATCAGCAACACAGATCAATGCCATACATGTGGACATGTGAAAGCAGCCTTGAGGCAGCTTATGGTATGCTCACTAGCATACAGGTTGTAACTGACATGTAAAAACTGGGATTAACGAAAACAGGTAGAAGGTTTGTTCTTGTTGCTGAGTTATTCCTATGTCATGAGTTGAGCCTGAGAAAAAAGTCTTCTGGCACTTCCAAATCCCAACCTGTATTAACTTACTGTTCCCAGGGTCTATGTATTTCCAGCTTGTAAGCCCCGACAGCTACAGCTAAACCTACAGGTTTAACGACTGAACCAAATCCACAGGTAAACCATGTGCTGATTATACTCTCTGGTACACGATAATGTTACTACCTGTCTTCCTAGTATCACAACTACTGAAAGTTAAGATGATACACACTAAAAAGAGAATTCCAATCCATACTTGTTATCACAAGACAACGCTCTATTTCCAGCTCCTCATACAAAACCGAATCTCCAATTCTGTTCTGGAACCAACTCATTACACTAAACATAGACTGTGGTTTGAGAACAACAATTTTTTAACAATTCCCTTTTCTTTCATAGAGGAAGTTACAACAGGAACTGATTTTTGCAGTGGGAAATAATCGTCCAACACTATGCAAACATACCTTCTGTGGTGTACTTAAAGAGTTAGTCTTTGCTTTGTCTCGCCTAACTTGATACCAGAATGTCTCTGTTATGATGCATACTTACATACAGATGCAGATGTTAGTGTTCAGAATTATTTCTGTATCATACAAACTTTTCTGAACTGTTTTCTTGGTCGTCCAGACTCTGGGGCAGCTGCTGAGGGAAGCTCAAAGCTGCTGAGTTTAGGGTACGTGAATGGTCATATAATCGCTGAGCTCTTGAATTATCTACAAACATCTGAGAGTTGGTCCTATCGTCTAATTTAATTTTACTTTAATTTTCATAACGTGTTCCGTGAGGTACATATGCACCTTTTACCTGGAGAAGTGATGGCCGGGAAACCCAGAGTCCAGGCATGTAGCTGCAAGTTTGTTCCCATGGTCATGTTAAGATTTTAATGATGTAATCAACAAGGCATCTCACTTGCTCAGGGATGCCACAATTTTGTCACTTACATATAGAAATACTGACATTTAGCAACAAATTAATTTACTTACGTAGTTATATCTTGAAATAATGCACATCCGTCGAGCCAAAAAGTTTCAAAAACCTTACACGAGGAATCTTGAATCACAGAATGCTAAAATACTGTGACATGATGAAAGACTGTGGACTCTGAAAATGTAATGCTTTGAGTTGAATTTAAGGTAACACTAACAATACAATACTACAGAACTATAGAAGGTATGCTTTTTAGATCATCTAATAATTCATGCGGTCTACGTGTTTTATGGTTGTTAAATGCTTTTAGCATAGTTAATTAGACCAAAAGAAAATTATTTGGGTCCTTAACTTGTACAACGGATGTTCTCAGCTTGGAATATTTCTAAATCAGGCCTGTGATAATGATTAATTAAAGCGTGCCTGAGTGCTTATTTATATATGGCTTGCATCTGACTAACCATACAAAGAAAACAATGTATTGTTCGATTAATGAATATATGAATGAAATTCACAAGCACCTACACCATGTCTTTTTGTGTTGCATATTTAATCTGTTTTTGTATGGAATATTGTAAGAAAGGTTCCAAAGCAGAACTCAAGGCCAAGTATGAATGTGTCCAAGCGAATAATATTGCAAACACAAAGGCGTGTTAGTAAAACACAGTTACAGAAAGAGCTGGAATAAATTATGAACTATCAAATCAGGTAGGTTCGTCAGACAGCCTGTGCAGGTATGCCAGGGTCAGCATTTATTTGCAGAGGGACAACCCCCTCACACCAAACCAGCTGAAAATGCAAATTTAGTCCTGTGTGTTGGGTTGTGGTGGTTTCTGAACCGGGGCATTTGGCTGTCTATTATTTTAGAAATAGAAACACATTTCTTCAAATACTGCTATAGGCCTGAATCAGCAGGGCTGATTAATATATATGCTGATTCAGGCCCGATATATATATATATATATATATATATGCACAAACAGGGCTAAACAGCTAGAGATCAGTAAGAAGTAGAAATTATCTAGCACAATACTTACCAGAATCCCCCTCAACACCTACAGTTCTTTCATAAGCATATTCATGTATAAACATGAATACCGTATAAACAGTACTTGGAACAATGTCTTCTGATTCTGCAGTACTGTATTTATACAGCATAACCGTTGTATTTACAAAAAAAGTAAAACAGATAGTGACAAAAACAAATGTGAAATAAAGTGAGAATCTAATTCCCGCCGAATAAACGTAGTCACCCAAAAGCAAGACTTATCAGAGGAATCACAGCAACACAGACACTTTTCGCCCATCATTGTCTGAATTAAGTTCGTAAAAAAGATATGGAAGACAATTGGCTGTTTTTAAACTGTGCCATTGACTTTATGCTTACTTTTTTAAATTCACTGTTGGATTCATGTGGACATCCATTTGATGATGAAGAGCCACCAAGCATCAGTACAAACCAGGTGGTTTGCATGCTTTTTACTGAACCGTGTATGCCATAACATCATGACAGTGTACCAAAAAACATTCCTGATGCAGTCACGTAAAAACCTATAAATAAATAATCACTTTGTGTGACACAGAAATTAAAGCCAGGGGGATCGTTCATATTTATCCAAAAGCAATATTGACAAAAGAGGATACGTACAAATACAAGAAACACCATAAAGCACTAACAGTAAATACATTTTTGACCGCTGGAAGACTGCTGGAATTGGTTTTCATTTTTGCTATTTACAGAATATTCTTTTGAAAAGTACAGCATGTACTACCTTACATTTAAATACATGAAAGTACAACAACCAAAATGACAAAATGAATGTGTCCTTCATGTCTGGGTCCCCTTATCGCCCTTGACAGGTGTCTAGTGTACCTAGTTAAGTGCTCATAAGGTTCCAATAAAAATGTTACAATTACAAGGTTACCCTGGCAATTTTCTGACAGGTTCAAGCCACAGCTCTTAGCTCAACCATATTTGATACTCTGTGTGACGTTTCTCCAAATAGACCTCATGCTTACGTTGAGAACGTTTTTAATTTGAAAGGCAAATCTGGTGATTTACATTCAAGAAGTTTGATTTGCGAAGCTTTTAAAAAGACATAATAGTAGGGTATAAGCCAAAGCCATTCAGTAATGTATATTGCAATGCTTACCTTTATAGGCACTTATATTGGGACTATTCATGGTGTAACCTTTCAAAAAGCACAGTAACTCTGTCAACCTGACAGCTATTGTGTGTACCACAGCAATAACACAGCCACAAAGTGTTATTTTTTTTCCCCCCCAAAACAAGGGTGCAGAAGTCAATAAACCTCTGCTGTAACATTAGAATTTTACACTATATATTGATTTTAAGCCTGCACATTTGTTTTAAGCAATTGCAATGTTTGACTTGAAGGATTTAGCACTGTGCTTTAATGCTTGAGAAATATTTGCACAGATCCTAGGCCGACAAAGGCAGAAAGCTTTCATTCTATTTGCCACAGACTAACCAGCTCAAATAAAAGTCTATATGGTAAAAAGTGAGGCTCAAGGTTATTTCGTTTTTTGTCTCTCAAAGGGTTAAGCTTGGGCTTTTAGCAGCCTTTCAATTTATGTGGAGGTTAATAACTTCGGTCTGGGAAAGGTTAATTTACGGAGCAATTATGGAGGTGCGAGCACATACATTACACATTTCTGACAAGTTGCTTAGCATGATGTAAAGGAAAAGGAAATATCAAAGGTGATATATTGAGTATTACATGAACAGTTTAATACCCATTTGTGGGACTATGTGATTATCAAGCTGTAAGGTATTGATCTACCCAAATGTTACAGCAATATTAAAAATGCCACAAAATCAATCGGTGGTATTCTGTATTTCCATGAATTATTGGTCGATTTTCACAGTCTTAACATAGAAATAAACTTGCTACATAATTTGTTTATCCATAGTGATTTACGATCGAACCAAGCAATTTAAGATTACGGGTCCAACAGTAGCAGCCTGGTGAAGCATGCACCTGAACTAACTTTTTAGTCAGTACATCAGAGCCTTAAACACTGTGCCAGTTAACAATTTTATTAGTTTCTACTATGCATAAAAACACATTCTAAAAGTCTGTTCATGCATAACCTGCTAATCTGTTGCCAGAAGCATTAATCATTATGTGGTGTGACAGTGGACTATCAGTCAGCGATTCATTCTGCCGTACTGGCATATGAACCCAAGACCTGCTATCAGAAAATACATTTTCCAGTATCTAATTCTTTTCACGTTTAAATTTTTAAAATAAAGCTGAAAAATAAATGAATTAAATCAAATCATTATCTTACACATATTCTACTATCTTCCTCTATCTACTCTAGGCTACTGCACATGGAAAAAGTTAAATAATGACAGTTTACATAATGGCAAATTTGACCAAACAAATTTGTTTACACACATCAGATAAGTGTGCATAACGGTACAGTTATGAGCAGGATATTGTAAGTTTGATACTGTTTTCTATATTGTTTGCATCTGGACCTGAAGCTTAAATGAGATAAAAACTGAAACAACAGACTAGTCTCTGTCTTTTATGGAGTTTAAAGAAAAAAATATAACATAAACCCCCATGCCATATGTGTTCCATAAATGAGGTTGAGGTCTGGACAACAAATCAATTCATTACTTCATGGACCTTGCCTTAAGAACAGAGACAGTGTCATGTTAAAACATTAAAACGATTTGTTTCCCAATTTTTCAGTAGGAGAAAGACTTTCCTAAACATTTTCGCTCGGACTCGGACCCTGTCAAAGGCAAAGGCAGCACATTTCACGACTCCTTAGAACACAACGGCACTATTTTAGTCATACAGACCAATTACACTTCAGACTCTGATTACTTGTTCAGGCAAAACAGGCTAAATAACATGACAGGCCTGATTTCAGCACTTTAGGAAAGATTTCAAAGTGGCAGCACACGTATGTCACTGAGGGCTGGTTCCCGCTGAACAGATTTGCGAGCAGAAGGGAAACAGCTTGGTTAATGATGATGAATGAACAGCAGTTCAGCGGCATGTTGCAGTCTGCAGAGATCTCGTCAATAGAAAGTAAAGAAAGGCTTGGTTTCGTACTGCCACAACAGCCTTGCCTTCTCCCTTGTTCTACACAGATGTTTATTCCTCATGAATCTAGACATAGCGAACCTCTGGGAACACAACCAAGAGATTTACATGCTGTAGAGGGAGGCCATAAGGAGCTCTTCGTCTTCATGATCATTTCATCTGACTACGCTTATTAGTTATTTGTAATTAATGTGTACTGTTTACTTGATTGTATTTTAATGCATTGTGTACAGCGGTAGATGTTGTGCCATGGTCCTCAAGCAATGACTTTCATCCCTACCATTAGGGCCACCATTAGATCAGATATGCCAGTGTTTTAGCAATGGTAAACAGTGGCAAGTATCGAGTGTGACCTCCTTACTTGAGCAATAGCAGCATCAGGTAGGTTTATTGGGATGCCAAGTTGACTTTCGACTCTCCAAAGAAACTTGATTAGGAATGGTGTTTTTGAAAGTGTAGCAGCCAAGAAAACACTTTTCAGAATGAGAAAAGGTGAGAACAGTGAAGGTCAGTGGAAAAGAGGACCATGGAGTGACAACCCAAAAAGTTTGAAATGTATGGGTCTAATTGTCAACAATTTGTTACATATGATCATTATACTATTCCAATGATCTTTATTTCCAAAATAAATATGATGGTGTCCTAAGAGTTTAGCACAGTTTTGTATGTGTACATACATGCTACATCTAACATAATGCTGTTTATCTGTATGATGACCAGCAAATTTACTTGTCGAGATTTAGTCATAGTCATATTTCTCACAACATGGATACCAAAAGTTTTCATAAATCAGTGGTGTAAAGTCTTCTTTTAAAGTAAATTAATCATGTTCAGTACAAGTCTCTTTGCAGTTTTTCTTATATAACTATTTTTGAGTGAAAAAGCTTTGTACTGGGTAACTATCTTATGTGCCTTCACCATTGTGCAAGTGGCATCAAATGAATAGAGCTTCACTATTCTAAAAAGAATAAGAAGCAATTAAAAAAACAAAGACAACCCAAACCGATTTCCTTGGTAATGAATTGCATGGGATGACGGATGAAGATGAAGACAAAGAAATACATTGACGCAATGAAGAACAGACATCCTCAAGTAAAGTCCATCCCTTGGCAAATTGTTTTTTTTTTTATTATACCATATGCTTAATACATGCATATGATTGCACTGGGTTGCAGCTGTAGAGGCATTCATGCTTTAACGTGGATAACCAGCAGAAACACGAATGTGCCATTTGTACATCACACCCTCTTGTCACATAAAGTAAATTATTTTGGAATCACAGATTGCCCAGGTTCAAATTTCAATACAAATGATAAACAATGGCTGTCAGAAAAGGAAGTGTGTAGCATTTACAAAACAAAGCTAATGCATAAAACATATCCAGGCTAACTCAGTGGTCTGTGATAAACAACTGCAAATTAGTTTGTGAAAACTGGTAAAACCTCATTTTGCAGCCACATATAGTAGTACATCTGCTGAATAAAACTGCACAACAGCAAGGAGGAATTTTTTGACAATTCAGTGAGTATCTGAATAACACAGGCCTTTTCAGGTCATGCAGCAAATTCTAAGGTGGGTTAAGGTCTGGATAATGACTTGGCCATTCCAAAATAAGCACCCCCCCCCCCTCCTTTAAAATAATCTTTAGTTTTTGATTTACTTGTGTGTTTGGGGTCGATATCTTGCACCATTCAACTTCTATTACTTTCAGAAATGGAGTGATGTTCTATAAACTGTCCTGATTCAATGTTCAAGTTATAGTTCTTTCAATTACTGGAAGCTGTACTGACTTGAGACAGCAATGCAGCCACAAACCTGTGCCCACAAAAGTAAGGACTAAGGTGTTCCGAGTAACTACTGCCTCTTGTCCACAGACTAAGACAAAAGTTCAGATTTTGGAGTTACCCTTGTGTTAAAAAAGAAATAAATCATGCCAATAAGCAAAATAGAATATTTCAAAATCAAGAAAGCAAATGTCCAGGTATGATCTACAGATACAGAGGACAGTAATATGTTAATGGTTTTCCAGAAAGAGACACAAATACTTGAATACGTCTGCCATTTACCTTCTGTCCTGTTAAAAAAACACAATTACAATTACACAAAAAACAGTTAAAATAAAGCAGAAACATGTTGGCAATGTTAACCTTTTTAAGCTTCTTGCCGTGCTCGTCTTAAATGTATGATATTAAACCTATGACTCCACATTTTTGTCTCCATTTCCATTACACAAACCTCTGAGTAAAGTCCCGATTCTCTATAAAATGTTGAGCTTGTGTGTGTGAGCACTCCCAAGACTGGCAATGCTAATTAAGAGGAAAAGGTATATTATCAGGTTCAATATTGGATACGTTGTTGGACAGGCTGTGCTGCATCTATTAATATTATTGATTTAAATCAAATCATAGTGAATAATAGCACAATAGGAAAATAACTTTAACCTTATATGGACTGGAACAGTATTCTAAGCATATACTCACTGAACTATTTATTAGGTACACTATACTAACATTGGGTAATGCCTCGCTGCAGAATCAAATCCTCATGGAATGAACTTCTCAAAACTCATTTGGGATCATGCTCCATGTTGACATGATTCATGCAACTCTATCAGATTCGTACAGTCCACTTTAATCCAGAAATCGTCCTGTACTACCACATCCTACGATGTTCTAACTGGGAAGGCCTTTGAAAGAACACTGTACTGAACATGTTCATGAAACCAGTTTGAGATGACATTTGCATTGTGACTTGGTGCATTTTCATATGCATATGCACAGTGCACATTAGACTATGGGTAAACGGTCATCATGTAGGGATGCATATGCTCCGCAACAATATTAAATTATATTAAACAGACTGTGGTATTCAAGTTTTGATTGATTGTTATTAATGGGCCCATAATTTGTCAAGAAAACATTTCCCACAACAGCACACCTGCTCCAGCCTGGACTGGTGCCACAAGGCAGGTTGCGTACTTGGATGCTGTTGGCAATGCAAGTAAAGTACTTGTGGAACCTTTTCAACAAATGCTGCGTAAACATCACATTTATTAATAGAACGTGTGTATGTTGACAAATATCAATCGTTCATAAATAGGTCATGTGTAAATGTTTAGAATTACGACCTACTATTCAATTACCATAATCCACACCCATAAATAGCAAATGACTACCATATAACAAAGCCTTGGCACTGAGAAACACAGCAAACATCCTCTAAAATGTCTCAGACAAAAAAAACAAAAAGTGCATTCAGATAGACACATTTTATTTTCCAGAGTTGACAGTGGAGTTTCGGTAGCTAAAAAGCAGCATAGCAGAAATGTATATCTACTTTTTTACCAAAACTTGGTTGGACATGAAGCCAGAAAAAAAACCCAACTCAGCACACACCTGTTGGCACGTTCCCAAACAAAAGCCTCGGATCTGTCATCAAGCCTGCCTATTGCAAACGAACGAATCAGCAGTATTACTGGTGAAATGTCTTCGTCAGTTACTATTCATGGTGGTGACAGTGATCCTCAGGACCCGAATAATGATGGTAATTTAAAACTACATGCCCAGAATTCTGTAACTACAAGAATGACCATAGCCTTAGTTTGACAGTTGCATGCCTTTTTATAATACGTAATAAAATGCTTTTCTCATATTAAACTAGGTGACAAAAATGTCAGAAAGACAACAATAAAATTTGATCATTATTTATTTATTGATAAACTGAAGCATGCAGTACTAGTTATGTTTGTTTTGTGCCTTTCATACAGGCTACTCACAGTCAACTCAGGCCTGCTCTGTACAGCTCCCACAAATGCTTTATGCTGAGTTTTATTTTGCTTGCAGTGTCTATTTACTTGACACTGCTCCCTTTTCTTAGCAATCTACCGCTCTTGTGGTCTGGAATAATGTTTTCCGAGGTAAACAACAACCGCATTGTCATGGTTATGCTGAAGTGACTTAAATATTAAATATAGGGACAAAACAGTCGCTGTGGACTTTTGAGGTATAAATGCTCAAACTTTTAGTGCTTTGTAATATTCGGTTCATAAAAACGTTCAACCGATCAGCCGAAGTGCCGTTTGTAAAAGAAACAATTCCAACTGTACATTATTATTAAGCAGTGTTGTGCAAGGCTAAATGATTTTTTTTTCAGAAATAAATAAAACTTTCAGAGAAATATGAAATGCAACTAAAAGTCCAGCACAGTCAAACGTGTAAATGCATTTTTCGGTGTGTTTGTGTTTCGCTTGAGTAGAGGATGCATAAACTTTAAAGGTTCTCTGGAGATCAATTGCAATTTTGTTTACTCTAATTTTTAATGTATTATATTATCCTTTAGTTAGTACTTTATTTCAGGTGCAGTTGTGTCCCCTATGATAATATGGGTGTCTTTTATACGTTACCAATATGTTACCTATGCTCAGCACAATGTGTGGATTTTGTTTTCAAAACGACGTTTTATGAATGATTTTATGAATGCGGCCATTTACGGGAAAAAAAAGCGTAATAAAAACATTTCATATGCAAATTCGTTCTGTTTCTTAAATGAGGCCCGTTGTCTCTCAGGGTCAGCTTTTGTTACAGCCAGTTCCTGACTGTGAACCAGTTAAATTTGGATACTTAACAGTATGTTTGAATATTAATTTTACACTACTTATATTTGTCAAGCAATCTAGCAAGAAGCAATCTGAAATGTGGTATTTGAGTTCATCCCAAAAGGAATATGGCATGGACCTTTTGCCCATGCTGTGAGAAGCCTGAGGCATGTGACAAAACATCCAAATGAACATTTTTGGGATTTGAATGTCTACTCACTGCAGCTGTTGCAGAAACAACCTTTGCACATTTCTTGGCATTATAATGCTGGATGGTGTATCCACACAACACTTAAGTACACAATCTTTCAATAGAGTGAAAAAGACACTGCGCTAGAAATGTTTACATGCTAGTTCCAGTCTGCAACTCGCAGGGAACTGCTACTCAAGCATGGTCACTTCATGCATGTCCCAGTGCGTTCATTGTGTTTATGAAGGTGCCTGACTCATTTATCTAGACTTGTTCTTTCCAGTAGAAGCTACTGCACTTTGAAAACAGCTGTTTTGTTAAATAATTGGGTTTAAAAGCTGCACAGCACGGCTACAAATATATTACAATGCATTCAAATTAAGACTTGAGTTCCTTTCATGTTTTTCACATTTTGTTAAAGCTTAAGTAAAAGTTTAAGCTTTTGTAAAAGTTACAAATGTTTCCCCCCACTAGCCTGCACGCAATACCCAATGAGAAAGTGAAAACAAAAACAGTTTTGCAACTTTATTAGACACTAATTTTTCAGACACTTTTTCAAAAGCTTGAAATTTTTGAGATGCTTTTACACCTTGATGCGAGCCCATTTGCAGACTTACAAAATCTACATTATGATTATGTGTCTATATGTATATGATAATATAATTTTCTATACTTAATTGTATTTAAAATAATGGGTATTTATTGTAAATATTGGAATTGTATTGTATTGTAAATGCAAGGACGATGAAAGGGTTTTCACAACCTGTTTTGTTTATGCTTACCAGAGGTAGCAATATGTATGAAGGGCACTGTAGCTCTGTAAGAACCCAAAAGTTTACTTAATGCATTGTCTATATGATGGATTTGTTTTGGACCTCTATATATAATTGTTTGCCATTGTGGGAACAGAATGACACTCCCTGAACTTGCACATAAAGCTAATATATTAGCCACCCATCCTTAGATAGCATAAAAACCAAGGTTAAAAGCGCAGAAAAACTGGTCTGGCAGAACTGATGCTGAACACAGCAAATTTAGGGCATATCAGGAAAAGGCAGAGAGGAACAGGTGAATGTTACTTGGCAATTGCCTGTGCTTTGAGTGTGAATGGTGCTAACTGGAGGGTTTTTATTACAGCAGGTATTGTCAGGATGGAAATGTACACAGCACACAGCAGGGTTTCTCAACATTGAGCACTTCCACCTACTCTGTCACAACTAGCCATCAGTGAGAGCGCCCGAGTAAAGTGCTCCTGTTCTCACTGAGGAAGAGACAGCCGTGGAGAAACAGGCGCTAGAGTGATGGGGAAAGCGCAGCAAAACAAGCCCCTAATTTGATTAAAGCACTTCTCATTGGCTCACATTTCCCAGAGCTTAGCCCGAGCGTACACTTACACCTGTTTAAGGGTTGTAAAAAAATACCAGTGAAGCAAGCAATGTCACATAGATATCTGCAACTGTGAAATATCTCTGCAATTTCATCTCTATAGTAGGCTCCTGGGTTGCTCACACGAGAGAGACAAAAGAATGGAGGGTATAAAAGCGAATTGGCCACATTAGTCACAGGAGGTGTAATAAGAGCCCCATCTCTTTTAAAAGTGAGAAGCATGCCTGGCAATAAAGTAAAAAAAAAGAAAAAGTGCATAGCATAGCGTGGCTGTTATTGCTTCCTGAGGGTGCTGTTACTGGATGTTGCTATTAGAGCTCTAGCTCGGCATCATAGTATTAACCAGGTGCTAAAGCTATAACCCCAGCAAGACTGGATGATTTAGACATCTTGTAACTTTCATGAAGACTTTCTAATGGAAGCATACGCCATTTACGCGCCACCCGATCAATGTCTGATCACTTTGCCAACAACACTTCTGGACTTTATGACTGTAAACAGCTGGTCAAATTAAAAAAGGTTTAGCATACGTAATTTAACTGCATTGTTTATGCCATGCTTTTTGTTGTTGTGTTTCTTTTGAACTTACTTTCAAGAATATTGATTTACTGTGCATTAACTACTTGCATATGTAGGAACTATGTTTCATTCTGTGTTGCACAAAGACGCTTTAAAAACTTTAAAAATTTTTCTCCTTGCCAAGAAGACGCGTGAAGTTAAAAGGTGACACTGCATTACCTGCTCTGGAAACTCATTCCCTCTCGGTTGTGTGCAGCCATCCAAGCCAACCAAGTATGTTTAGTTATAGTTATGTTTGTGTTCCACTGTACACATTTATATTTTGGTATGATTGTTAATGTGTGCTTGTTCGTTGTCATGTATTTGAACAGTTCAGTGGTGGATATGATGAATGTGAAGTGCAAAAAGTGTAAAAGAAGAATAAATCCATCAGTAACTGAACAACCACAGTGTTGCACATGTTCTGGAGGGAGCGGTAACAGTTTAGACGTCAGATGCTACGTGGATGATAGCGTTCAACTCATATTTTAAGCTGTCTCTCTGACACATTTTTATGTTGTTTGCACACCATTTTCTTTAGACAAGAGTCCTTTCTACTTACTTAAAAGTAACAAGGACAATGGATGTACGATGTATACATAAACAAAGAAACCTGCACCAGTTGTGCCTGCCCTTATAACTCAACAACTAACACGATCTCAAACTTCTGAACATGACATGGCCTTTTAACGGCAGCTATACATGTTTGCATGCGAGTACTAACTGTCATATTGGGCCACACTGATCAACAGATAAAAGATTAATCATTCTCACACCAATACAAAAAGGCCCTCATGGACCCCTAATCATGGATGGCCACGACATTTTCAAGAGTCCATTTCATAATTTGTGTGCTAGATTGAAGTTTGTTTAAATGATTGTGATGTTAAAACCACAGTATTCTTCTGGTCACTACTTCAAACTTTGTCCCATTAAGTACCAGTGATGAGAATTTCAATTATACATGTGCACATGTCAAATAAACAACTCTGAAACAATGTGACACTATACTCTACACTGAAACAACAAATGAGTATATCCAGATGAGCTCATTAATCCCATCCTGGACATAATCAGAAATTACGTAGCTATCAGAAAGCAAAAGGAATATGCAATGCGAGACCATTATATTCAGGTGCCATGATGTTTCAGTGCTACCCGCCATGTTTGTGGATCTCTGCAGGGCTTCAGAGGGGATTGAAAAAAAATAACGGAATGATAGTCTACTATCCAGTGTACACTTTCTGAGCAAATACAACACTCATTCCACTCTTCATTTTATTTGTCCTGTAGGACCAGACGTGAAAGTTATGAATTTTTCAGGGCAGTAAAAGATATGGCACTATCATTTTTATGGCTATTGGGAAATAATGAATTCTCCCAAGTCAATTTCAGTTCTGCATAGACAAACCCTATAATGTGGTCATTAAAGTTCTTTGTTAAATCTAACAGTGGCCCACCCACTCCCACAAGTATCCATCAATCATTTAAGGTCATAATGTTAGACATGGCATGAAATTATTTCCAGCAGTCATCAAGGCAGAGAACCTTATCCCAGGTAAGGTCGGAGAACCACTTATTTTCCCAGTATTTCATGGTTGAATTTATACACAATTTGGTCTGAGCTCTGTATACAATCATTTTGTGATTACAAGTCCAGATGGCTTTCTCCATTAATGTAGTATTTCATGCAGATAAACTGTGATGTCCACACTTACGTCATCACTTTTCAGAACAGAGGACATGCATTATGGAAACTGTGCAGCATGGCTGCAGTACAAGTATTTATGATGGAGCTGGGTTCCATATAAATGTGTGAACCTCCCTTCTACTGAAGCACTTTAACACTGTGATGATAATTAAACGTGGAAAATACATATTGTTACAATTCCTTTACACAACATGCCGGACAGGATTTGGAGCAATAGCGACAGAGTCCTGATGAAAAGAAATCAATGAATATGAAAATAATGACAAAACAAGCGAAATAGGGATCAATTACAGTTTGCACTCCATCCACTGTAAATCACGCTATTTTGATATTTGAGTTTTAAATTAATCTATACTTTTAAGACAGAGCACATTCTGTAGATATGTGTTAGCAGTTTTATTTAGCTATTTATAGTCAGCATATACCAGAGAAACACACATTTAACCAACAAAAGAAGATATATTTCTCTTTCATGTCAACTCACTGGGGCCCTACCTCATTAGTTAGGAACAAGCCGGAAATTCTTTGATAACTAATTGTTAATAAGAAATATGGCAGATTTGTCAAGCAGCTTATTTTAAAAGTGCAATTAGCAAAATAAAATCAGACAATTGTCAAGTCATTCAATTATCTAAGAGAGAGAGAGAGAGAGAGAGACAGAGAGAAATAGAGAGATAGAGATAGAGAGAGAGAGAGAGAGAGAGAGAGAGAGAGAGAGAGAGAGAGAGAGAGAGAGGGAGAGAGACAGAGAGAAAAAGAGATATAGATAGAGAGAGAGAGAGAGAGAGAGAG
>JAYJMA010000002.1:501638-514468 GCA_036873895.1 Parotocinclus cabessadecuia
ATACGTATATATATATATGTATATATATAGTGTACTATATGGAAAATGCTGATTTTATATATATATAGTATAGTACACTACAGTATACTGTATATATACAGTATATATAGTACAGTATAGTACACTGCTAAATGGAGATTACATTAAAATGTGTTAATTAATATACAGTAATTAATTACTTTTCTTAAATATGACTTTTACAACCAACAGTCTTAGTAAACAATAATACGTTTTAAGGGCAAATGTGTAGCCACATGAGAACCACTTGTTAGTGAAGCTAGTAAGAAAAAAGACCTTCATTTGATAGGGAAAAAAGATTTGAATCTGGTCTAACAAATCCAGGCTAATCCTACTGCAGATGGGCATGTTAGAACAGGAAGTGAAGGACAGTATTGTGATCTGGAGCCGTTTCAAATGGTCAGGTTTAGTCTCAGCAATATTATGTGGCAATAAAATGTCAAAAGGTAAACCAAGTACCTGAAAGTACTGAATGACTATGATGATTGATGTCCCATCAATTTTTATTTTCTGACGAATTGGGCATATTTCAGAAAGACATTGCCAGAATGAATTCACAAGCCTTGAAATGATTCTGAAGGCACGAGGAATGATTTTTACACATGATGCACCACTTATGTCCTGACTTTAATCCCAAGTCTTTTGGATTGTGCTGGAAAAGACTTTTTGGAGGGGTTCAACTCTATTGTCATCAATAAAAGGTCTTGGCCAAAAATGCATGCAACTCTGGATGGAAATAATTGTTGCTACATTTAGAGTATATAACAGTATATCTCTAACAAATACCAAAAGCATGCTTGTAAACTTACAGAATACTTGGACAAAACTCAATATATTTTAAATACAGTTCATTACAGTTATTTATAATGTGATCAAAGACTGACTTGCAAATTTTCATTTCAGGAAATGTAATTACTGAAGTGATAAATGATCAACCAACTCGCTAAAGAGCCTGCTTATTTTTGGCAAACTAGTCAAAAAACAGAGCACGGTTTAAGAGGAATTGTAAACAAGCTGTCTTTATCTTAGTGAATGAGATGACTCAGTTGTCAATAAACCTACTTTGACCTGATGTCTGAGCATTTTCTCTGATATTATGTCGTTGTAGTAGTTAAATCTAGGCCAGCTGACATCTTTTATAATCTTCAAGAGCTTTAAAAACAGTTAAACCCTAATTGTATGGCATATATTCAACATTATAATACCAATACAAATGGTGGCATTTCACATGACATCAGTTTACACTTGTATAACAGCAGACATCAGGCATCTTGCTGCTTTGGCAAAGCCCACAGAATTGCTGCACATTAAACACCAGGACCAAAGTAGTGAAATTTAATGGACTACACACAATACAAAAATTACAATTAACACAAGTATAGTATTTAACTATAACTGAAAATTTAATGCAATATTTGTTTGTTCTAGGTAATTATGAGATCAACCAAGTCATAATTTTTGACACATATAAGGCTACATACAATGCACTCTGGGAAATCTTTTCCCCCCTATTGGGCCATTAGAGATATAGCAGTCTCAGCTGACACAAGGCAAAACCCATGCAGACTATTTCCACAATGTGTCAATGTGTGTGTCTGAGTACCACAAACGTGAACCAAAAAGGAAACGTTCAACACAATTTTCCAGAACTGAAAAAACCCTCTTCTCTTCATTAAATAATCTGAATTATTATTTGTACTATTACCATCGGAAGTATAGCTACTCCTAGATCAGCATCGGTGCCGGCAGCTTATGCAATCTGTAAAGTGGAAATATATTTTCAAAAAACACCATGATAACTCTAAGACATGAGAAGGTGCAGTAAGTGCAGCGATAATGACCAAAAATGGCCATCTTTTCTTAATTATATCTATTTGCTTAGTCTTGGCCCTCCCAGTGTTTCTTCGTTATCACGTTTAGGGAATTTACAACTTTTCCATGATCATTGGGGTTATACCCAGACATTTGTAAATCTGCTTTGAGGCAGTACTATATGAATAAATGTGACTGCATTTTAACCAGTTTATAATCCAGGCATGTGGAGTGTGTGAACATTTACTTAATCAATCATGAGTACTCTCTGATAACTTACCAATTGTTGTCACTATGAGCATATACTCATAAACACACATTTTTCATTTCTTCAATGTTTTACTTGAACTTAATGACAGTTCCTCCAACAGGTGAGCAGGTAAACTGCTGTAACATGACTTGTAACATGATAATCAAAGTAAATATTATATAGTTTACCATGTGATAAACGTCTGTAGCTTATTCCAAATGAAAAATGCAAATATTTGTTTACAAATAATAGTATCAAAAAAACGATCAACACAAGGGTCTTCCTTGCGTTCAGCAGCTGTTGTAAAATATCTGCACAAAACTTCTAGGATAATCAATTCTAAAATTGTTGTTTTTTAATATATGGTCAGCCTGTATAATAAGATAAGTGTAAAGGTTTGAAAAGGAATGGAGATGTGTATCTAGTGTTTCCTTATTTTTCAGCAGGAAGGAACAGGCTTGTTGACTTCCTCTCCCCTCCCTTCCTTCCTTCTCTCCGAAGGTACTCATCTGAAAAATGGGAACAAAGAGATTGTTCCTGTTCTCCTTCTTAAGTCACTTCAAATGTTGTCTGCTGAGCTGGAGGTTCATTGTCCAGTGCACGGTGCAAGTATCAGGTAAGCGCATGAGCCTCTAACACACAGTCACATACATCCAGGGGTGATAGTCTTTAATCAGGGCATTGTGCAAGGAGGAGCTTGTATTTCTTATCTAATTTCTTCAGGGTCAGAGTTCTGGGCCGAGTTCTTCAGGCCAATAAAGTGAGTAGATTTTGATTTTACAGGTGCTTACTTGGGTAGTGATAAGTATCGCCTGGGATGTGAAATTATTAAGTATAATGCAGGGTCTAAAGTGAAAACAAGATTAGCTTTTGTATAATACTTGTGACTAATGCTGTGATGTGTTAAGGGATTTTATACAACGCGCCTTGTTATCATGTGCAGTAATTAGTTTGTCAAGATATGTCAGTGGATTCATTTAAATTGCACTTACATGCAACTGTTGTTCTGTAGTTTTTGACAAGACGTCTGAATATTTAACATTTAATGTTAATCGTGTTATGTATTCAATGTAGGCACAAAAGTAAAACAACATTTGACTTTTTAATGAAGACCTTTCTTTTGCATAGCAATTTACAGCTCCCAGCTCATAGTTAATGCTTCTCACCTTCTTCATGATTTACATTGCAACAGTAATATGTGTGGGATTAATGGTCTGAGCTGATATTATATCTTCCTAAAGTGCTTGCAGACTTAAGTTCTTAATAATTATAGTATCTATGATATATATCCATGAAAATAGTTTTATCAGCTTATGACAATATTTTGTATTAGTATAGTATAGTATAGTATAATATAGTATAGTATTAGTAATGTTTAGTAATGTTTCATATGTGATAAAACAAACAATTCTATGCAGTCATGAAGAACTGCCAAAGTTCCTGTATTTTATTAACATTTTAACGTCTTCCCTGTTAGAATGCAGGTAAACAATTGCAAACAGGTCTTTTTATGCAGAGAAAGAAATGGGTTTTGTACCCATGTGAAATATGTGTTTGGAAAATAACTCATAAAATTAGATGTCACTGATGTCAATTTATTTGTAATTTATTTTAAAAAAGCATGTGCTTGTCTTTCTGCTATATTATTAATTAATTGATTATTTACTTGTATTATTTAACAAATGAAAATATCTGATCTCCATGTCTAGTGCTATTCACAGCCACAGGATTATGAAATTGATGTTTGTTATTGTTTGCATTTCCAGGCAAGTTATGGACAAATCCACAATTTATGGTGAAAGAAACAACCCACACGACAATAATCTGAGGACTTGGTCTGATCCAAAACCAATCATCCTATTTAAAAAGTTTCTTAATTAGCAACTCAGCTATCCAGCTGTTTAACATGGAGCCAAATGATTATAAACCCAAGAGAAGAGTTGAGACGAATACGAGAAACCTTGACCATCCCCAGATTCCCTATCCTATTGCTCAACCTATCCCTTTCCAGTCCCAGTCGAAATACATTACGGAGATGATTGACCTCAATAGGCTTCAGTGTCATCGAGCACTGGTCAGATATGACACAAGTCAAATGAGACATGATTTTCAAGTCAAACAGGAGACAGTAAAGCCAATGCCTCTATGGCCCCCATCCCCACTTCTCCTGCAACCTCCCGCTCCATACTTCCCACCACTCCGTCCAAGCTTAGTCCCGTTCCCTTTCCTGATGCCTGGCCCAGCTATGCACCTTTCTCCTAGTACCTTCTATCAGAGAGAGTCCCCAAGATACTGCAGAAGGGGTACAGACAGCTCCAGAGCTGGGCTGAGCAGTACTGAGAAGTTAGGTCTAAATATCCATGTAGATGACAGCTACTATGTTGATGTGGGGGGAGAACAGAAACGCTGGAAGTGTCGAATGTGTGAGAAGTCTTACACCTCAAAGTACAATCTTGTCACGCACATCCTGGGCCACAGTGGCATCAAGCCACATGGCTGTGGCCTCTGTGGAAAGCTTTTTAAACAGCTTAGCCACCTGCACACACACATGCTTACCCACCAAGGTGCTCGACCCCATAAGTGCCAGGTCTGCCACAAGGCCTTCACCCAGACAAGCCATCTAAAGAGACATATGATGCAACACAGTGATGTCAAGCCCTACAGCTGTATAGTGTGTGCACGGGGCTTTGCTTACCCCAGTGAGCTAAGGGCCCATGAGCTTAAGCATGAGAGGGGACAGGAAAATGTGTGTGTGGAGTGTGGCCTCGATTTCCCAACTCTTGTGCAGCTAAAGCGACACCTAACAGCCCACCGTGGGCCAGTGCAGTATGACTGCAATGACTGTGGCAAGAGCTTCCAGTACCCAAGCCAGCTGCAAAACCACATGATGAAGCACAAGGACATACGTCCCTATATCTGTAGTGAGTGTGGTATGGAGTTTGTCCAGTCTCACCACCTCAAGCAGCATACTCTGACTCACAAGGTAAGACCAACCTTTCTTGGCAAGACGTAAGATTGCAAGTAAAACAAAAATTCATATTTCCATAAAAATATTCACATGATCTTTTAGGGAGTAAAGGAGCATAAGTGTCGCATCTGTGGACGCGAGTTTACACTGCTGGCCAACATGAAGCGTCACATTTTGATCCACACCAACATCCGAGCCTATCATTGCCACCTGTGCTACAAGAGCTTTGTCCAGAAGCAGACGCTGAAGGCTCACATGATCGTCCATTCTGATATCAAGCCTTACAAATGCAAGGTATGTTGCAGCATGACTTCCATGATAAATCCCCAGTTCTACTGGGGTCACCACTTCTAAAAACAGCAACAATAAAAACACAACATAAAATGTATTAATGCAAGTCTGATACCATACCATAGCGAATAAGGACCCGCCAAGTGCTGGTATCAGCCAAGTAGAGTCATCTAGTTACAGAAGTGCATTAACAAAACATTTTAATAGTATAATGCTAAAAAAAGAGGATAATCAAAATGAAATATCCTATAATTAAATATCTCATCATTTATGTGAACAGTGCACATTATGAACATTAAAATACGTTTCAGAATTTTAGGTAATTTTGTTCTGATCTACTCAGTACAGCATAGAAAATCAATTGTGAACTTGAACTTGTGAGAATGAACTTTTGATGTTGGCATTCTGTGTATACGGAGTACAGAGATACATATTTATGGACAGACCAAAACAAATGCTACCAAAACAAGCAAAGAGGATTTGGGGTACTTACTGTTTTGGATTGCCTGTGACCTTGGGCTGAGATGGGCGATGACCAGATAGCTGCATTTTTGGCAATCTCTTGTCTCCTCGTCCATAGGAAGGATATCACCACACGAACTGCCTGTGTAACAATGGTTCAGTTGTCCCTTGAGAAAAGGGCCCACAAATAGATTTCATCTCGCTTTCTCTTGTGCATGGAAGCACTTCCTGTTTTCTCACGGTCCTTTTGGACAGTTTAAAGTCCCTCTCTCCTCCTGAAGGAAAGGTCCACCCTAATGAAAAAAGAATGCTGAGGAAGGACAGCACATGAATGCCCTTCCCAGTTGGCCTCTGGTCCCTTTTGCTGGCCTCTTCCTTTTGCAGCTCAGCTCACTCATTCATGATTATGCTCAGCTCCAAGTGTGATTAAATACAGCTTAATTTACTTCTTCTTAGCACTGAAGGCAACATAAGTTCAAATTGAGTTCTAAGTAAGAAAGTGTTGTACTTTAATGCTTAAATACACAATAGTATTAGTTGCATGCAATCTAAAGGTGTTTCATTGTTTTTCAGCTGTGTGGTAAGGAGTTTAACAGAATGCATAACTTGATGGGGCACATGCACTTGCACTCAGACAGCAAGCCCTTCAAGTGTTTGTACTGCCCCAGCAAGTTCACCCTGAAAGGGAATTTGACGCGTCACATGAAGGTCAAGCACGGCATCATGGATCGAGGACTAGATGCCAGAGGTATGAAGCAACCTAATTTTATGCACTGCATTTAATTCAGATCTGACGACCTACAATCAACATATTTTTGCACTGTATTGCAAGAATGATTGACCACATTCTAACACATGCAACACATCCTCTGTTATCTTGTCCTGAAGTGTTTAGGCGCCGAAATCGATTGTGCCTCTCTTCCCCTCTCCGTCTCCTGTCCCGCTTCAGCCAAGACAAGCCATTCGATCTATCGCAGAAGACCCATCCGCAACTCCGTTTCTCTCAGTCTGATGGTGAGAGCCGTGAGGAAGATGAAGACAGTCTTTACAGGACAAGTCAGTATAGTCCTGATCGCTACAAGGCCAAAGTGGGAGGAGCCAGGGAAGGTGATGAAGAGAATGATGAGGAAGGGAACGTGACAGTCCATTGTGATGAAGAGAAGATCAATAAGGAGCAATTCTACAAAACAAAACAGAAGCTCCAATGTGTACGTCACAGAGAGAGCTCAGTCTCGGATGGAGAACTCTATAGTGTCAGAACGTTCCGGGAAAGGAAATTAAGCTGTGAATGAAGTTTTGTAAATGGCAACAACTCATGGAGAATAAAGACAAAAATCTGTGAAAAAGTCTTCATTACCAGCAGTATTGTAGCATAAAGAAATCTAATCTAAATTGAAGCTAATAAAATGATCTATTATTTAAAGGAATTCATGTAAAATGTAATCTTGGACAATGTGCATGCCTGATTTAACCTGCTGTATATTTTGCAAGAATAGTAAATGTGAATCAACAAAATGACTTATTTTTTGTATTAACATTTTGATAACATTTGAATGTTTGTATTTCTAATGGCTGATTTTATTATTAAGAAATGACATGTAAATACGTTTCGATTAAGATATTGTGATTTTATTTTGCTGAGAACTGTGAGATTGAATTCTAATCTGTATTTATAAATTTTTTCAGTAAACAATAATCAAATGTCCATGCCTTACATTTTATTGACATATCCTCACCCATCATCGTAAGAATGTATCATAAGAATCTTAATGATAAAGACTTGCTAATATTGGATATAATATCTGAATGAACATTACTTACTTTTATATAAAGAACAGGGCAAATGTATTTAATTATGGTAATCTGAAAACAACAGTGGATTGAAAATATTGTGAATGAACCACAACATAGATGGCAAATTTACCTTAATCAATACAGGCTTTAGAAAAAGTTATAAAAACATGCAGACAAGTCACTACTTTAAGTCTTTGGGCACTTTCTGTGTGTAAAACAGATGTAACTTCTTGGAAAAGGAAAGGAAGTGGGACAGAATGCAACACAAAACCTGATCAAACAAGCCAACTCTGTGGGTGGTTCAGACCGCAACCGTCCACCTTCATTTATATAGCATGGTTAACAATAACTGATGCAATAACATGAAGTTGTTAATCTACTAACACAATCTCATTTCCAGTTTTAATACACTGAAAGAAACAACTTATTTCATGTCTAAATAATCATCAAATTATATCAAGTCTCATGAGTTGCAGGATCAAGTTTTATAATCCCTATTACTGTCTCAAGGCACTACTACTGCTTTTATGGGAAACAAACCTGCATTCTTTTTTGTTATTCACACTTTAACTTTGACACTTCATCATAACTCAGCTCACCAGTGGTTTCACTAAGCTAAAAACATGTATATCTCACTTGATTAATAATTTAAAAATACACGCCAGTGTTCTCAGTTCTCAAAACCTGAATACTGTTTGAATCTGTATACAAATGCACATCACTTTTTTGTTTTCTTTTCACTTTGTTTTTTTTCACACCTGTGACACTTTATTTAAACTAAAATATCCTATATTGAATTCTGTGTGTGTTTGTGTGTGTGCAGACCCCATCACGCACATCTCTGGGGCAGCAACATTTATGAAACCATGAATCTAGAGAGGAAGTTCTCATATCCTCATCCTCTCTTCCCTTCACCTCAACGTTTCAGTCCCAAGACCAAAGGGAAGCACGCGGTGCCACAGAATCAGGTACTGCGACTCAGGTCTGCTGAACTGAAACTTCAGGATGAGTCAGGACAAAGGAGAGTCTGTAACTGTCTTTATCATGAGAAAGGTGCACCAAAATGAAAAATAAAACCATGTTTTTCATCCAACTAGTACCACTTCTGCTATACAGCAGTATACATGAATGACTACACATAAAATAGCATCACACAAATAGCTCAGCTTTCCTGTAATACAGCTAAACAGCATTTCTGTATACATTTAAAGATTACATAAAATTGTTCTTACGAGGAATATGCTTACAGAGAAACTATTTGGACCACTTTCTATATCCTACATATTTACTGTAGTAAACCGTTTTTAAAAGGTCAGAATGCATTTTGTTTGGGGTATTGTATATACTGTAGTTGACATGCATAAACTTTAAATTATTATTTAATAGTTACTTTGTACGTTTGTAGTACATCTGCATTGTTCACTGTATCTAGTATCATAGTAAAACTGCTGCAGTTGGTCTTTAAACACCGTATTTCCTATGCAGCTGTGGTAATTATTATTTATAATGATTTATTTGCCATTTATTTTCACCATAAAGGTTAAAACCAGGACTCAATTTATTTAGATATATAAACCCAAATCAGAAAAAAGTTGGGAGAGTATAGAAAATGCTTTAAAAAATTGGTGTTCTCAGCTTCTCAATATTCTCATTGTTCTGAAAATTTTATTTTAAAGTTTTTTAAACCGGTTATGTCAACAGGTAATATGCCACTTAAAATGTGAAAAAAGAAGCTTTACGTTAACTATGTCCAGAAGCAGTCTTGACTTCTCTAGGCTCTGAGGCATCTAGGATGAAACACCACACAGTAGATATGTGTACAGTGGTCTGATATATCTGATCTTTTTTGCAAGAAACCTGTTGCTTCACCCAGACTGTTACTTGACAGTTACTTTTAATTCCAGGGTCTATCAAGGAATAGGGTTGTGTTATTGCTCAAGATAAATTACACTTATGTGACTAATGCAGAATCAATAATGCAAATCAAGCTAAATAAAGCAAATTAAGCCAAACTAGAAAAGCCTGAACTGTCGGCAATGAAATAAAAGTCCAATTAAATGCAAGGCATACAAACACATTTTTTATAATTGAGACAGTATGGAAAAAACAACAACAACAACAAATAAATAAACATTTGTGTTCCTTACATTTACTTTCATCGCACACAATATGAACTCACTATATTTCATGTTTTGTCACAATCTAAAGCTCCAATCTATCAACAAATGTGTGAGAAAATGAGTGAAATGTTTTAAAACTATGTTCGTCAAAGAAAGATTGGGAAGGATTTGCATATCTCTCCCTCTACAATGGGGCTGTGTCAGTACCTTTGGAAAGGTCATTTACACTTCTGTCAATGCAAAGTGAATACAGTGACCTGCCTGCAGGCCTGATCTGTCCCAAATAAAGAACGTGTGGAAAATTTTTAAATACGCAACAAAGATCTTCCTCTACTGTTGCACATCTAAAGTCATGTTTGCAGGGAGAATGGGACAAAATAACACCTGGAACATTAAATTGCTTGCTATCTCACATTTGATTAAAAGAAATGGCAGCACTACAAAGTGGTAAATGCTTTTCTGTCAACTTTTTTGGAATGTGTTACAGGCCTGAAATGCAGGAAATCATGTATATTCATAATGATGTATAATAATACATTTAAAAAAATTTATTTGCATTTTTCTCTGCCAACTTTTGTCTGATTGGCGGTTGTAGCATGCTTATATGAATATTTACACAACATTCTGTCCTTATACACAGTGACAAAAATGAGTGACAGAATGCCTCCACTGCCCAACTGATTTGAATCACCATTAAGCATTAAGCCTGCTGTATCATTTGAATGTGTTACAACATAACTTCAAACCATTAAAACCATGTCATGTTTACTGATGCTCACATGCTCATGAACCTTTGCTGGCTGAACATGCACTTGCCAAGTGAAGCTTTGCGCATGTTCCCTCTCAACCTTCAGATCCGGAATATTCTACTATAGTTTGCCGTAGCAAATATTCCAAATTAAGACGTAGCCTATAAACTCGTGTGCAATAATAACACTTTACTATTGTTGGTATGGATACCAAAGGCTAGATCTGCCCATGGAACGTTGCTCAGTTTGACGCAACAGTTGCAATAATATACAATTTTCTAGATTCGATAGAAGCATTTTCAGTATTGTCATAGTAAAAACATTTAATAGTAACACCAACAACAAAAACGAGGTAGGCTTACCCCCAAAAAGAATAACGAATATCGAACATTCGCGAGAGAGAGAGAGAGAGAGAGAGAGAGAGAGAGAGATTCTGTAAAGCGTAAAGCTGTCCTACCCTGCCCTCTCGTGGACGCAGCTCTTTGTACGCTTTATTATCGAGATTTTGAATATGTCATCGTTTCATTTTTAGTATAAACCTGAATAAAGCAACATAGGAAAATTCACGTTCTCTCCGAAAAAATGAATAAATTTGTTATTCACATAACGTTCTGTATTACATGATAAAAGATAAGATGTGAAATACAGTATCCCCCACGGGGGAGACCTTAACGTCCGACTTTAACCCCTATCCTTAGTGAAATGGTACAACCCAAACATGGCGGCTTCCATTCTGCAGCGTTTTCTCCTACCTTTCAGGACTTCAGCGAAATGTGCGAGTCACAGGTTAAATGGTGCGTTTTTGATTCTCGGTTTGTTTTGACCAGAATAAGTATCTTGATTGTTTATTGTTGTCTCATTTATTTTTCCGAAGTTTGTTGAGTAAGCTTTAGTAGGCTGATGTTGTTAGCTAGCTAGGACAGTGCAGTATCTACTAGCTATTCAGAGCACCTGTACTTAAGAGCATAGAAACAGAGTCTTAGGGATGTTTAAACAATTACGTTGAATTAAGAACATGCATTAGTTAGTTTATCAACGTTTCTAGTGGCACAAAAAACAATAACAATACGAAAAAAAAACAAATTTGTCATATAACATATATGTACATTAGCATCCATTAAAGGGCTGCTTTTATTCTATTTGTAAGGGATTTCTTAATATTACCATCCAGGTTAAGTACACGATCTGGACATTATTCCATTATGTATTTAATATTACTGTTTCATGTGGGATGCTGGGTATTGACTAATTAGCCAATGTACTGTGGTCTTTCCTGTACATCCATTTATTTCATATCAACATTGACTGTCACATGGATTTTTATAACATTATTATTACAATTTAAGATAAAATCGTATTTCACTGTATTGCTGTTGGTTCACTCAGCTTCTTCTTACTCAAATATTTAGAGATCCCATAGAATAGAGAACTTTTATATGCAAATATTTTATTCACATATAAATCACAACCTATTTTCTTTATGTATGTCATCTTGTTTGCTGTTTTACAAATATGCAGTTTTTGTTCCTATTATTGTAGCCCATTGTTTCGCTGGTGTTCTGCATTGCAGAAATTTTTTCTCTCCCTGTGGTGTATCCACTTTTCACCACAAATAGAAACTAATGGTGGTAAAACCTGCTCACATGTTGGTGCTTATGAAAACATATACAGTAGTAACCCTTTACTTGTTCGTGTTTAGTGGGGTTGAGGTCAGGGCTCTGTGAAGGCCAGTGAAGTGCTTCACCCAACTATGCCTCTATGGCCCTTGTTTAGTGCGCTGGATTACGACCAACAGACAAACTGTGTCCATAGTGTTGGAAGCATACAAGAAAATGCAGTTAGTTTAAAAAAATTATTTTTGAAAAAAGAGACATTTTGGGTTTCGGTTTGGATTTAATTACAGGCTTTTTCATGGTAATCATTTATTGCATGTGTTAGTGCTATTGTATGTTATTTGTAAATGAATGTGCAGACATGGATGATTTTTTGAATGATCGGTATTCAAATAAAATAATGTATTTTTTTACAAAGGCTTTAAGAACCATATCAACCGTGTGTTTAGTCTTAATTCTAAATTTAAAATGTAAAGAAACATATTGTATTTAGGTAAACTAAGAAGGTTTCCTGAATAACCTTGGAGAACAAGTGAGTCAAGGTTTTACTTTTGTGTGTTTGTAGTAAGCCTCTGCTTTTGTTGCTTGTGTGTGGCCTCTGTCCAGCATTACCAAGAAATGCTGTACTGACGATGTTTATACATCTGTAATTATTTCATGTTTTTGCTTTTCTTTGTTTTAATGAAACTTTTGCATGTAATGTATTATCTGATTGTATTATGTATTATATAGTATGATTTTTAATGCCCATCT
>JAYJMA010000002.1:526368-540945 GCA_036873895.1 Parotocinclus cabessadecuia
CAAAAATCACATATGTTTCCATCAGTCACATCCAGTTTTTCCTCTAAACATTATTATTTAGAAATGCGCAATACGCAAGAAGATCAAATGCAGAATATTCAGTTGGTATAATTAATAGGAAGACTGCTTATTAAACAGTTTAGAACATTTTATGGCTATATAAGTGGCATGAAAACCGTCAGCAGCATTCAGTGGTTTAAGAGTTGTGGAAAATTTATCTCTACTAATTATCCTGATATATTCTTTCCAGTGGTGTGGCGAGAGTCTCAAAACCATATCAGTGAATGATACTGCCAATTATAACAGGCATAAACACAAAAATAAAATCTTTCATCCAGTACCAAATTTCCCCTCAGCTTTAGGACCGGTTGCTCACCGTGAATAAAACCCCTGTATTTATCTTCAGTACTTTAGAAAGTTCTGAATTGTGTCATTAAAATCTTTGTCAAAAGACATTTTGTTACCTCAGAAGTTGATGCCAGAATGTACCAGCTATCGCTCAAGCTGAGTTGAATGACTATGTCAGAGTCATCAGCAGAGTTAGTGGGTTTAAGGCTAAAAGAAAAGAACCTGTTGGCTCCCAGTACCAAAATTACAGAAATCGTTTTAAATTTTTCCATATGGACGAGGAGCTTGCATACAGCATCGACATCAAAGGGCTTAATTGATTCGATAGGATGTGATACTTCTGTAGCTGACTAATGAAGGTTTTTTAATTTACAATTCAAAGAGAATTCTAAGGTGTGTGTTCTTCACAATGGCATTGAAAAAAGATCCTTGCTAAATTTTATGTGGTGACCTGAATGTTATATTGATGCTTCTAGGAAAACAAAAGATAACACAATTTTTTTTTCTGGGCAGAACATTATATAAAAAATAAAGGCCAACTAGAGAGAAATCCGAGATTGGTCAAAAAAATATTATCAGTGAACCACTTGTTAATCCTCAGAAAGTGTTGCTCCCCCCATTACATATAAGATTGGCGCTCATGAAATAGTTAGTTAGGGCTTTGGAATAAGACAGTGAGTGCTTTAAGTACCTGTGTACCAAATGTTCTGCCCTTTCACATGAGAAGTTGAAAGCTGGCATATCTGATGGCCCATATAGCATATTTCTGACATATTTGGAATCAGCACCTTACATTTGGGTAAAATCAGCAAAAATAATTAGATCAGCAAAAAAGGTTTTTATTTTTCAAATGTAGACAAGTATAATTAATGGAATAACTTTTAACTGAGTGAGTACAGGGATTTTTAACCAATAACATGCTACTGTTCAAAGTAAACTTAATCCATTTTAGCCTATTCTTCTCCAGGTGCAGGAACAGATGCCAACGTGTTCATGATTGTGTTTGGAGAAAATGGGGACACTGGTATTTTAGCAATGAAGGAGTCCAGCAACAGGAATAAGTTTGAACGCAAACAAATAGACGCATTTTGCTTTGCTGACATGCTTAGCTTGGGAGAGCTCTGCAAAATCAGAGTGTGGCATGATAATAAGGGTGAGTAAGCAAAACATTGAGTCACCCCAAGTTATTTTATACATTGTATGTGGTGCAGCATGTGTGGGGTCATATGTTCCATATCAGGTCTTGCTCCTGGTTGGCACTTAGAAAGCATAGATGTAAAAGATGAGTTAATGGGCCAAACATTTCGCTTCTCGTGTGATCGCTGGCTGGCCAGAAATGAGGATGATGGCCAGATTATTCGAGAACTGGCATGTGCCAACAATGATATACTGGACCTCAGTGAAAAGACTAGTAAGATACAAACTTTACATTTGGTCTCTTGCATATTTCATTTGTTTATATTTAATATTATTATTTTTGTAGCAGTGCAACTGACACTGGCAGGTGTTAATACAATACCGACATACAATTCTAATTCTAGAATATGAAATTGAAATAACAACAGCCAATGATGAAGATGCTGGGACAAAGGAAAATGTGTGGATAGTGCTTGAGGGGAAAAAAGCACGTTCAAAGGAGTTTATGCTGGAGAATTCCTCAAAGAAAAAGAGATTTGTGCGGTATGAACAGTTAGAATAATAGTATAACCCATCAGCCTTATTCTGTTGTTTTGGAGCAAAAAACAAAAAATTTCTACATGTTAGATTTTATAAATAACCCAACCTTTTGTTTTATTTTTAAGAGGTTCAACCGACTCAGTTGAGTTTTCATCTAAATGTCTTGGAGATATTGTTAATGTTACTTTAGGCCATATAACAAAGGATAAGAAAGTGAAGAATGAGGCTTACTGGCATGTGGATGAGGTGGTCGTGACTGAAAAAGAGCTGGGGAACAAGTGAGTTAGAATTTACATAAAGTTACATGCATTTTAATTCAATCAATTTGTCTAGGATTGTAAGTGATTTTGTGTCTGTCCTAAACGTCGCTCTAGGTACATTTTCCATTGCAATGTCAAGATCCCTCTGGTGGCGAAAAAGACCGAGTTTGTGACTTTCGAGTGCACAAAGAGCGTGGAGAGTTTTGCCAGCAAAGCACGCAGTTTGGTTCCTGTCAAATATGAGATTATTGTTATCACAGGTGACATGAAGGGAGCTGGGACTGATGCCAATATTTTTATCACCATCTACGGTGTGAACGGGGATTCAGGAAAGCGTCAGCTAAAGCAGAAGTTTAGGAACCTGTTTGAGAGAGGTCGCACAGACCGCTTCCTGTTGGAGATGTTGGACTTGGGCGATCTCTCAAGAGTGAAGGTCGAACATGATAACACTGGCCAAGCACCTGGTTGGTTCCTGGAGTGTGTAGAGATTACGAACACCGCCAACTGGGTGACCACCATCTTCTCTTGTGGAAAGTGGTTGGACAAAAGAAAAGCGGATGGGCAAACTGAAAGAGTCTTGTACCCCAAATACTAACATACTTTTTACAGGCCGTTTATTATTTGTTTTCAGCAAACACCAATGAAGACGAATGTGAAATTGCTTAGGCAACCTTTTATTAATAGGTTATTTTACTGAAGTGGTATTAAGAGAAAAAGAAACATTTGAAGCATTTGAACATTTTATTTGAAAAACACATACAAAAAGGTCATATACAAGACAAGAAATTAAAAAAGAAAGAACAGTTTGGGTTAAGCTATGCAACTTTTTGCAGCATTAGTAATAAATACAGTACAAAATCCACCAAAAGTGAATCTACATTTTTTTCTTTTTTGTTTACGCAATATACACTTAATCTAGTTATCGTACATGAAGATCATCGAGCTATTGCTTAAATATTGTCAATACATATTTTTTCTAAATGACTATAAAATATTAATGTCAGAAAACATTGCGCAGTAACAGCAACAGCGGTGTCTCATACAAAGATAGCCACTTCCCTTTCACTGGCAGGTTATTCAATATTTTTTTAACATCAGCAGCAGAAAAAACATCAGAAAGATTTATGGTAAAATATTTTAACATATCTATCCATTCTCATACGTATATTAAAACCTGAGAAAGACATGCATTATAGAGCTTGTGCTTTAGGATCTACTGTTCATTCGGTTTGCAAAACATAACACTATTGCTGTTTGTCCAAAATCCTCTACTGTAGTATAGCAAGGAAATAAGACCCCAAGGCTGGTGAGACAAACCATATGCCATGGCACATCAAATCTTTTTTTCACCACATTATTGTCTGCAATAGGAAATCTACATATTTCTCAATTCAACCAATAAATTACAAATAGAACAGGCAAGAGACTATTTTGCCGTATTGGTCTGAATTTTATTAAAAAATGATCTACCATGTCGAATGCTGTTTGAGAGTGCCCCATTAAAATATTGGTTACTGTTTTGAGAAAATAAGCTCTACAGAATTTGAAAACGCTCTCTAATAATGACTTTGATTCTCTGATTATTCATTTAGAACGTGAAAGAAAAATGTATGGCCAGATTAATTGTACAACACTTAGCAATAGATAAAACTTCAGACACACATTTAGCTTCAGACCCTGTTATCAAGTATAATAAAAGATTAAGAAATCATATAAACAAAAGGACTTTAAAAAGTTGGTCTCTATGTAATAGAAACCAGTTGAAAGTAAAGCATACGGATGATTTCGAGAAATGGCTTATCACAGTACATCTTACTCTGAGCTAAGCTGTGTAACTACTACCATTTTGTTGGACCACCAATTTATAAGAGTTAAAAGTAGAGTATGGTCACATTTTCCGAATGCCAGTGAGAGGGTAGCCAAGCTGAGAGTGCAAAAGAGGAGATACATGCAAAACATTTCCAGTCTATAGTAGTTTGTCTACTAGATCACAGCTAACGAAGTCTTTGAAATTGTATTAATGGAACGTAACCAAATCCACAGCACCACACACTAACACATTTCAGCAGACCCTTTTGATTTTTTTCTTGCTTTGTTTTTCTTTTTCTCCTTTAAATAACAAATGCATGCAAAGCACTCCCATTAACGTATGCACAATGAGGTATTTATACATGTTATGACTATGTAAATAAATAAACTGATTCAATCGCTAAACTAAATAAAAACTTAAAATACGCACCCATTGTGGCTAAAGTTAGTCATAAATTATGATTGTTAAATACTTAAGGCATTTTAACGCACAAAATCCTGCATGAACACACAGGAAATATGTTTAGACAGCTTTGTACCTTCTGACAGAAAGCTGTCATTAAAGTTACAGAAGGAAGCTCAACAAACATTAACACTGCTAACACAGAGAACATCCAGCAAGGGTTAGCTACAGTCAATTCTTACTAAGACAATCATAATAATAATGTCACTTTAAGATATTACGGAAGTCAAAACTTTTCCACTTCTTTGCTGTGTCTCAAGCACAATTTGACCCAATATTTCAAATTAACACAAGTACTGGGAAAGTTAGCAAACAAAGGCAAGCATGTTGTATTAATTAATGCATTGCAGCACTGCGATGCATTTTTGTCCATTTAGTGTCAGAAATGCTACTGAACCATAAAGTCACATACATTTAAGTGAGTGTTCAAAAAATGCCAGTAATACGAATGGAGTTAAGGACAAATGTTAGGCCACGCTACTGTTTTTTGTTGTAGTTGTTTGTTTTTTTTGGATAAAGTATACTGTAAGCAGGGATCGCAGTATACATGTTCAAAGAGACATGTCACTAAGTGCAAATGCATTAGCACAGACAAGAGAAAAAAATTCACAATCACATCAAAGTCAGGCAACCTCATAATATAGTGCATTTACAAAAATAACAGCTAGCTACATTAAGACAACAATAAATATTATTCCAGCATTGCAGCTACTTATTTAAAATGGTGAGAAGCTAAAACAGCCCCACAACTAAGTTGTCATAAGAATCAATAGTAAGAAAAAAAATGGAGAACTGAACAGGAAAAAAAAATGAAGACATTTAACTCAATAGCTTAGAAAAGTTATGTTTGGTATCTATAAAACAATGGCTTTTCTCCCTTTTTATCTCCTCCAGAAATGGCAGCAACAGGTTTCATGCACAATACAACTGCTTTCTTAGCTGCATACTCTACATATGCTGTACGTTCAAGCGATACCACACACTTACACTGCTAATGGAAACACTGAGAAGTAGGCTGTTGTTATTAGAATGTGTGCTTGTCCTACAGGCATCAAGGTATACATCTCACTCTTCAGTAACAAGTTGAGAACACAGTGTCTTCAGAATTAGTAAGATATCTTTCATGCACAAACTGTCCACCTTTCTGTCAAGTTTTCGAAAAAACAAGCCTCAGCCACTCACAGAACATGCATTTTGAAGTTACTTACTAAGCGTGGAGATTTTACAAGCACAAATACATACTGTCACAGCTTAGATCAATACTGGTCTTGCTGTCAGCATAGTTACAGAAAGTTTACATATCACTTCTGATAATTACAGTTAATGATTATTAGTATGGTTTCTTACATTTGGATTACTTGACTCGTGTTATCCTTGTGTGTTCCTTGTAGACTATTCATTACTTGTCATGATCTAGCTCCATTCACAGATTGTTCCTATGTAGTGCTCAGTTTGAGTACTTTGAATGGACCAGCTGCACTCTCATACAGAGGGTGCAGTGCATTTGAAATTCACACCTGACTACTTTGAACGGTTGGACGTTTTGTAAAGTGTATGCTATAATGTGAGATGATACATTGTAATAGAGGGAAAGCTTCAGGCGATCAGTATTCAACATCCAACGTTTGCCTAAACACACCGAATGTCCATAGCCCAGAGGACTGTGATAGGATCCATCTCAGTGATATTCAAAGAAAAAAAATCCCAATTCCAGATGGAACCTGCCTTGGACACTTACACTGATTGGAACACTGTTCTCCGTGAATATTCACATTTCTTTGCTGACTCTGCTGTTCGCTTTTCATCCTACCTGCTTCACATCTTCAGTTGGCTCAGAAGGCAAGGTCAAAGGTGAGAGGTGAGGTGAGAGACAGACATTTGGCAAAGTACCCAAAAAGGGACAGGGAGAGACGACAGGGCTTTAACTGAAGACACAGGAGACATCAGCTGTCTGGAGTCAGCTGAGTCTCAATATCCACCCTACAAATTGGACACTTCTTATTGGTTGCAAGCCACTGGTCGACACAGGCCTGATGAAAGAGGTGCATGCATGGTAACCTCCTGGTGGTAAAAAAAAGCAAGGTTAATGTGCCTGAACTACAAACATGAGCAACGGCAATCACAAGTTCCTATATGGATCGAAATTTCAGATTGCTGCAATTGCTATGATTACACATGCAGTTATGTCTCAGGTAGATATGTTTGTTTATTTAATGTTGCTATCAGCACTGCTCACAAAAATTAGGGGATAAATTAGGGGATATATAACAGTAGTTATATATACACCCAAATCAATGCAAATTTAGTCTAATCAATTAGCCTAACCTGCATTTCTGAACTATGGGAAGAAACGGAAGTACCCAGAGTAAACCCACACAGACATGGGCAAGAAATGCAGACCCACTATGAGGTAGCAGTGCTACCCACTGAGCCACCGTGTCACCAAGCAAATATGTGAATGATTACAGGTGTGGCCTGATTACACACACTTTTGGACTTATGGACAAGAAGATGTAAAAGTGCTTCCTCCACTGCCCTATAAAAAGGGCCTCAGAGGCTAATTTTGGGTAGTATGCCTCTTGTTGAGAGTTGCTAACTGAAATGCATGCCTCTATGAAGCGTTCGCTGATAAATTTTGCCCAGCTGACAGACTTTGAGAGGGACATCATTGGACTGAGAGAAGCAGGATTGTTGTTTTAATTAAGTGTCCACTATCTAGGTCATGACCTAGCTGTTAGTAGGTATTTGCATCAGTGATTAGATGAGGGCACACACATATTCACAAATATATTTATTTGGTCCTATAAACACCTTCTTCATGTGTTTTTTGTCAGTGAGTGCATATATGTATAAGTATACACATATTCTACATCTTCAACCTACCTCACATCCTCCCCATCTTCAAGCATTGACAGACAAATTGTACACTTTTCATCTGTGTCTAGCTCATCTTCAGCCATTCCAATTTTTAGCTCCAGCGGTCTTCTCTATGAAGGACAAACAAACAACTGGAATACTTGTAGATTCAAAACAAAATGTGCCAAAAGCACATAATTCAACCTATTTACTAGATCAAAGATTTGGGAAAGGATATGAAAAAAAAACACCAATAACACCCGTTACAAGTTGCAAAGCCAATTTTACTTTCCAAACAGAAAGCAGAACATGACTGGGAAAGCAGAGTTAAGTTAAAGCAGGGGATGTAAATGTTAAACTTGTATGTTACCAGTTCAATTCCACCCCAAATCAGAAAAAAAGTTAGGGCAGGGAAAAATGAATAAAAAAAACATTTTCACGCACTAGTTTGAGTTTTCCAACTGCACTTGCACATGGGACTGGGTGACCCCATGAGCTCTATGACACAGCAGTTGTATTCCAGTGTCAGTAGTTGTTTGGGTTCAATGTGCACGAAATTAGCACTTATCTCAGTTTGTTGAATTCACTGTTGGTTTATTTTTATAGTTAAAACTAATACATTAGTTTTTTTAGTAATGAACTGACAACCAGATTTGCAGTGCTAATGTATGGTACAAAGCAGATTCGGAACATTACAAACATACCAAATCTGAAACGATGCATTTAAACTGTGTGTAATTAACCATTTAATTCATGATTTTGAAAAGGACATTAATGTTTTCTCTTTGTATTTAGATTTACTCATCCAGTCACACAATGAACATGAGGTAGTGACCATCTACTGTACGTAGTGATGGGCCTGCTGAATATGAGAAAGGACCAAGGCACCGACCTATTTATCATGACATGAAAATTAAGTAAGTGAATGCTCAACCTAAACATCTTAGAATGTTGTTGGTCTGGATCATCCCTAGTGACTTTCCTTCTCCGATACTGTATATCCAGTAAAGTGCATTTTCAAAATGGATGCTTATCAAAACACAATAGAAACCTCAAACTTCTGCCATGTTTGCTTAGAATGTTTAAAAAGTATGTGTTCTTTAAAAAATGTGACCCTAGTGTACAAATTTGGTAGTAAATTTCAGAAAATGCATTGCATTTTCTACTAGTGTAGCATAACAGGTATGGTTTGTTTGCATAACATACTTTATAAGGTACATTACTAATGTGAACTTCACTGTTATGGCTCATAGGCAAACTATTGTTGACCTCACCTTTTTGTACTTATGAGGAAATGTAAACCTTTCAATGGTGGTCTGCACAGCCCCTCGGTTCACATTACCGAATCTGTCTTCCAGCTGTAAAAGTTCCTGTAATTACAACCATGTGCAATATCATGTTAAACTATTGAAGGTTTATAGTGGGAATTGAAAGCTTTTAGATCTGTATGGGGAAATAAGAAAAGTAAGGGCAGGATCTGACAGTACCTCATAACTTTCCCGCACAGCAGTGGCATGGCGAGAGGGATTGAGACCTTGCAGGGTCAACAGATGTAACTGTGGATAGGGGTAATTTCTGATCTCATGGACAACCTGCAAAAGACATGATAAGATCTAAATTCAGCTCATTTCTAACGAAGATCAATTATGGTGGCATTCTGATAAGTCACATTTATATTATTAAAGATAAGCATTTTATTCACATATAAATAATAAATGAAATAAATGGAAAACCGAAGGAGAAAGTGACTTAAATAACGTTAGAAAACAAGAATGGCCTTCTAAAAAAAACATACATTTTTCAGCAATATTTGACCAAAAGAATGTTTTGTACTACATTAACAAGAGCAACTTACTGTAAAAAAAACAATTGTACGACATACCACTTGTGCTGAAGATGCATTTCTGGGGAAGTGATGCAGCCTGGGAGAAGCCAGGTAGTGCTGATAGTGCTGTGGGAGTTGAGGGACATGGTAGTGTGGATGAGGTAGCCCAGGGTCCACACTCAAGTCCCTGATAAGAAATTACAAGTCCTATGAACTCAAATATCTTCCGTTTTACATCTGCATAATTGCAGATAAAGTTTAATCTGATTATTGAATTTAAATAATTACTACAACCAGTAAGGTTAAGACCTTTGTTTATCCCTGGTGTCCCATTACAGACACCATTTCTATTAAACGATCATGCATGTGATACAACACTTCAGTAAGTAAGCTCTGACTCGTTTCATGTTTGTCATGTTAGATTTTGTTTTTCTAAAAATGACTGATATAAAAATAACATTACCAGTCTGTTCCTTCTGCAAGGTAGCGTGGCTGCTGTGTTGCAGGTGGGGGTGGAGGAACATGTATAGAGGGAACATATTCATAAGGGGTGCGCATCGTCTGAGGATGTGCTGTTCTCTCTTGGGTATGTCTGTAAGAGTGAAGGCAAAGTTTAGTACAAGCTCATTAAAACCTTATTCTCATGTATTACATTATTTATTATTTCTGTCAGGAATTAAAGTGACCCTCAAATAGTACACTCGAACCCTGAATCTACCTTATTCACAAAGAACAGTTTAGATAGCAAATATTCAGATAGTACAAGCCATATTTCCTTTTTTGCAATTCCCATTATGTCCTGTAACCTTTAATATAGAGGCACATTTAGACACTTATTTACACATCTGTACATCTCTCATATTGTATGTTAAAGTACACTGCTCACAAAAATTAGGGCATATTTCAAAATGAATATGGAGCAATTTAAAAAATAAGCATTTTTTATAAGGATAAAGATTTTATTTTATTAAGCAAGCATCATCTGCAAAACAAATGAAAAGTCAAAAAGTTGTTTGATGGCGCAAATGAGATGCAAACTACATTATGGTGATTGAGTAGCAAGTGACATCTTCATGGGGGTGAAAAGATCACATTTCAAACTGTATGAGAGTGCCCCACATTAATTGTTCAGTACGGTTTATGGTCAACCAAGACTCCAAAAACACATTGATAGTAATGGGGCATGTACAGGATCAGATTGTTGCTCCAGGACAACTTCAACAAGTATTCTGGGAGGCATTGGACGGGTTGCCAGACATCTTCGCAGTACATCCCTAGCATATTCAATGGGATTTCAGGTTTGGAGAACACCAAGGCCAGTCCATGAATTCGATTCGATAACTCCTGACGCATGTTGTTGACGAGATGCAAATAGTGGGGCCATGCATTATCTTTCATGAAAAGGAAGTTGTTTCCAACTGCTCCAGCATAGGGCACCACCAAACATGATGATTGTGAGGCTGAAAACTGGACTGTGACTCAAGAGAAGGACAGTTGACCACGCATCACAGTCCATTGACGATGCTCATCAGCCCACCTTCTACGGGTTCTACGGTGTTCAGCACGTAACAGAATGCATGTCATTGGTCGCTGTGCATGCAGTCAGCAGATGGAACTGATTTTGTGTAGTCTGGGTGCTTATCTGCCATCCAGTGGCAGCAAGAAACTCTGTAACATTGTTGCACGTGCTTCTTCTTGCCAATAAGGTCAAGTAGCGGTCACCACCTATTGCTGTTGTTGCAAATGGCTGACTCTGTCCTAGTCTTCTTTGTACTCTTCCAGTCTCTTGAAAGTGATTTCACAGTCTGATAATCACGCTTTGGGATGTTCCAAGTGCTGCTGTATCACTGTTTGTGTTTGACCATCTTCAAGACTTCCTATGGCTCTCCAAGCCTTGCATTCAGGCAAATCACCTTGCAGGAGCATTGTAAGGGCTGAGAAATTGCAGAATGTACACGGTCACTGTGTACAAGACCAGGGAGCGTTCAGATACTCCAGCAATTTCATTTCCTTTGCATATGAACCAATTAAACAAAAGTTGTTTGTGCATCTCATTTGCATTATAACCCTTTCTTTGACTTGTCGCTTTTTTCCCTAATGTTCTTGTTTTATTAAAAAAAGATCAAGTGCTTCTTTTTTAAATCGCTTCGTATTCATTTTTGAAATAATGAATTTTTTTTATGAGCAGTGTATACTCTGTACTATTATTACCACACAAACAAACAAATAAAAATACAAACACACTCAGTATTAATTTATTTCATTATTAGTGTTATTTTGTTTCAAATTTCTTCTTGTTCTGAGCATGCTGAGATGTTTGTGATTGGACTTTGCTGCATTTGTCGCATGATGGGGTCTCACTTCAAAAAGTGTTGACGAGTAATTCTGCTTATGATCAATTCTGTATCTGGTGAACAACATTTTTCTCCATGTCCTCCTGTATGTTTGTTTGTTTGTTTTCCAGCTTGCCCACTCTACTGTTGTTGCAACTTAGTTTTAAGAAATGTGTAAATTGTTTGGAAATTTTAAATGTTTTCTTGTCCTATATTGTTACTTGTGAGTGATCTACCCTCTCATTCCCGGTTATACCACTGCATCCTAGTACCAAAGAGCCTCATCGCAAAATTTGCATCTGCAAATCTTTTGACTGTCCCCAAAATATTGGAAATGACTGGGTGATTTGCATCGCAGGTCTTAATTGCCACAAGGCAAGATTACAGTTATAAAACTTAATAAAAGTTTAGGTTACTCGCTGATAAGAGTGAAGTGAATAGCATAAGTTCATAAGTTCAGATACAGTTTGGATATAGGGGTTTAACTGTACAGTGAGATACTTGACAGATTTGCTATGCTGGATTCAGTATGTATTTGACATTATCTGACCTGGGCTGTGGCAGGAACCTCCTGTGCTGTGCCTCCAGGATCTGCTGCTGGATGAGGTATTGCTGGTGTAAAGCCTGAGGTAGGAAGGGGGGGCCTTGGATGTCCTGGAATTGCGGTGCTGGTAAGTGGCTATGGGGAGGATGCAACGGGGCAGCTGGCTGGTGTGCTGGGCCAAGGTGCGGGTTCATGCCTGCCTGAGATTGTCCTGGATGGGGCATTGGGAAGTCAACAGGGATCTGGGTCTGCGGCCCTATGTGGAAATGCCGGCAAGAGGTAGCATGGCTATGCTGATGCCTGTTAAACTGAGATCCTGCAAGAACAATGACAACACATCAAATAACGTTTGGTAAAAAGATGCTGGCCTTCTGATGAATGTGCAAGCCCTGTTATTTACCGGTCCTAAGCTTTTCACACTAATGAAAAATGCAAGATTAGTGGTCATGGGAGAAATAAAGAATGCAGGGTGAAGCATGAGTGTCTGTTACAGTGTTACTGGCTTGTAATACTACCAGGGCATCTCGGTGGCAGCCATCAGCAGTGCATGTCGTTTGGTTTTGGTTCTCATGGTGGCTTCTCACCTCTCAGCAGCTGACACTTCATTGACAGATGCAAGCAAGTCTACAATTATTCACTGACTCTTCCAAGCAGCTAGCTGAGTCTCTCAGGGGGAGTTCCTTGGCCATACTTGCTGCTTCAAAGACTGCTAAATCTACGGCATTGGTTCAGATGAAGGACTCACTGGGTGACTATCACAGTTGTTCTGGCAAAGCAAGTAGTACAAAAATCACAGAAAATGCCCATCGTCACATACACTGTTCATCCATAACATTAGCACCACCTGCCTAATACTATGTATTAATGCCACCAAGGCACTCACCCGTCATGGCTAGGACACCACAAGACCTTAGAATGTGTCCTGTAGTATCTGGCACCAAGATGTTAGCAGCAGATCCTTCAAGTCCCCCAAGCTATGAGTTAAGGCCTCTGAGGACCATCCATGAACTCCTTAAACTTTTTGCCATTTTTCTAAAACCACTCTTGAAAAGTTTTTGAAGTAAAGACAGTAAGTTATCCCACTAAAAAGCCACTGCAATTTAATACTGATGCCATAAGAAAATGTAAAATAAGGTGTCTGCAATGTTTAGGTAGGTGGTATGGGTCAAACTAGTTTCAACCTGAATACCAGGCTCAAGGTTTCTCCGGGGTTTAACAATTGCAACTGCAATGTCAGTATCAAAGTTAATCACTTCACCTGCCAGTTGTTTAATGTAATGACTGATCAGCGTATGTACAAAAAAATCTAAATAAGAATTTTTAAAAGGTTTATCATTATCTTTTAAAAGTGTACGAAATTAAAAGACTAGACACCTATAAAGCTATTTGCTGTACTTGGACTTTTACAAGCATCTTACATAAAAAACTAGAGAAATGAGTGGAATGCAGATGAAAATAGAAGCATGAGAATCTCATAAAACAACAGCAAATAGTAACCTATAGTATATCCATTTTCATTTAATGGGCTTAACATAAGAACCCCAAAAGTATTTCTTGATACAAGAATCAGACACAAAGAGTTTAAAACCCCATGGTGTTTCGTTCCTTAAGTGAGTAACTCCAGCATGTCATAAAAATGTACTTTGTGTAAAAACTCTGACTACTGACATGCGCCTTAAGAAATCAAACTTGGGTACATCTTAAAACCTCTTGCCCCAGTTAGACAAACTGCTCTACAAAACCAATGTGATGCAAGGGTTTATATTTAGAAAATATAACACTAAATGTAAGATGTAATAACACTAAATGTAAGAGTACAGAGAAATTAACTGATTAGGTGCATAATCAGTAAATACTATACGGTGTGCTTAATACACGTGCAATAATCTCCACTAAATACCAAAAACTCCTCCAGCTGTTAGCGGAAAATCATTACTATTCAGAGATCCCATAGACAATGAATGGGGCTTTTTTTAAACTGCCGTAGCTCGGTCGATTTTTGAGCTAGAAACACGAAAATCGGACCAGTCGGACCGGGGTGTGATGTCACCGGCCATGCTAATTTTCAGAGTGATCGGAAGCTCCTCAGGATTTACTGTGAAAGGACTTAAAAGTGCAGTATGTTGTAAATTCAAATAACTAACACAATTAGCGTTTCCAAAAGGAAAGTAAATAAAAATACGATAATACAGTGAAAGGCAGACACCACATTAAAGTATGTCTTAACGCTTTTAAAATTCTCCAGCAATGTTTACTCAGAGGACCACAGGATTCACACTCCACCTAAAAGTGGCTCAGTAATCGACACAAATGACCACAGTATGAACGTATTTAGATCGTAATGATGAAAAAGCAAGGAAATCTATCTTTGTCACAGCAGGAGGGAGGGGGGGGGGCAATAAATGGAAATCAGCAAGAAGCACACTGGAGGTTAGGAAAATACTATATTATTTATTGAAAAT
>JAYJMA010000002.1:546482-560939 GCA_036873895.1 Parotocinclus cabessadecuia
ATATTCAACTACTAAACTCTATATTTGTTCCATTGTTTTTCTCCCCTCAGAGCTTGCTTACCTGACAACAGCCCTGACAGCGTACTGAAGTTAAAGCTGTGCCCTCCCCTTAACATTTTTCCCAGCTCCTTTTCTTCCAACCATTCAGATAACTCTTCCTGCGACAAGGGCAGCCACTGTGAGTACCAAGACCAGAAGAAGCAGCTCCTGTCCTCAGTTCCTCCATTGCCTTGTTATACTCACTTTGAGAGCCATCTTGGTGGCTCCTTATCCCCAGTGTCTGCCATTGAATCCATATCCAGAGGTCCTGATGGGCGCTTCACAGACCAATCGTACCTAGAGTGTTCTACAGCAAAACACAACGAAAAGAAAACGGAATTTACCAACTTTCCTGGTCAAGTCAGTGGCGAAGAGAGCAACTGTGGCTCTTTAAGGGACTCCTCCAAAGCCAGCTCAGTTAAATTAGAGAATAGTGCAGTGCAAGAGCCATCTACTGGATTGACAGTAGTCAAACCATCATTCTCTGAAAGAGTCTCTCATTCAGACAGGGTAAAATCAAGGACCCAACATTTAGCACAACATAGCTGCTCTTATTTTAACAAGGAACTTGGCTGCCCAGAAGTTGTTCCTGAGATAGCCCCTAACTGCCAAGAGAACAGAGATGGTAACTCCCTGAAGAAATACAGCCATCACGAGAACTTTCCTGGCTCAACCAAGAGACCCTGTCCTCTACAGAGGGAGAGGCAGATGTACCAGGTTGATTTTAAGACTTCAAACAGAAATGGCACTATGTTTTCTGGGCAAGAAAGTAATAACCTGATGAAAGAGCAAGAGAAGAGCTACTGTACTAACCACAGTGGACAAGCGTATAATAACAAACAGATGAAAAGCTGGGCTGGAGAACAATTAGAGGAACCTGTTTGGAAACCTCAGGACATCCAGTTCCGACAAAAAAACAGGAGACCTAGCAGTCTGGCCCAGCAAGTTTCAGGCCATAGAAGGGGCTGTTATTTTGGTAACACCAGCAGTCCAATGGAGAGGCTATTACCTTCTTCTAATATTGCATGGGACTTCAGCCCTGTGACTTCTCCTACTAGCGAGGTACCATTGCTAAGCCCCTCAGAGGGAAATGGACCAAACTGCCTCCGACCAGACAGAACACAGCACACTGTACCAGACTCAGTAACAGGGGACTTGTCATGTTCATCACATATGCAGTACACCTGCCTCTCAATGTTCTCCCCCAATACAGACAGTCCATGTCCTTCTCCCTGCAGTTCTCACGCCCCTGATTTGGCATTGGAGAAAGCACAGCATATTTTTACAGAAAAAAGAACGAGTCCTGATAGTCACCTTCCAAACCTCAGCAGTTTTTTACACCACAGTTTTTCAGACTACTCCACCTTATCCTGTAATAATAAGAAAAGCAAAATTGAAGAGGTGCCTAGCCACTCGTTGCAAGCTTTGGAAAATAAAGAGTGTTTTAGGGCACGTTCACGAAAGAGTGACAAATGTGTCTTCAGTGTGAGCCCAAGCTGCGTTTCTCCCTTGACACATTTCGAAAATGACAGTGAAACTGAGCAATCTAACGTCTCTATTGTCCAACTATCAGAATCCCTAAAAGACATAAAAATGCCCCATCCTGCTAGTTTATCACCTATGCAAACCAGCACAATCATGGAGTATTTGAACCTGCCAGGCTTTGTTGAGATGAGTGTAGATGAACCTATGGAAGACTGTCAACAGGCAGAATTGACTGTGCCCAACACAGAAAGAGAAAATTCCACTCTGTTGAGAGGTGAACCTGATGTGGTTCCAAAAGGCTGGGAGACTCATGGACATGAGGACACAGAGGTGGGAGATGATCAACAAAAAGGAGTTTTGGTAAATCTCAACATTCCCATCATTCCTGTAGGACAATCTACAAGTAAATATGTACCTAGTCCAGCACTGATGCACAGAAATATGAATATTACCCCAGGGTCTTCAGAGGCAAACAATGTTGTAGCACGTGTATTAAGTAGCGAATAAAGAAATACTCAGCCGTTGCTGTCTCAGAACAAGTCAAGCTGTGACAAACAACAAGCCACACAGTTCAGCTCAGCAAAACCTGCAGCGAGTACTGCGATAAGTAAAAAACTAACAAGCATTATCTCTGATCCTCCTCGTCATGTTCAAAGTCGAGCAGAATTATCATCTGAAGCAACTCAAGGTTGTCAGGCTCAAAGGAACAGAACTAATAAAGTGCAGATTTTGCAGGCTCCTATGCCATTTATGAAGAAATCAGTAAGCGCTAGTGCATGTCCATCTCTTTCAAGTATGCCCCAGCCCTGTCAATTCCTTAAGAAGTCCATGAGTTTAGGATCGCACAAGTCTGAAAACTATGAAAGCTCTGGAAAGGATGTATCTGAGATCTGTCACAAAAATGAGTTTCCTGATCTGGATGCACGTGGCAGGTCTTACAGTTTTGTTCCTACACCTCCAAGCTCTGTGCCTATGCCTTCATGGCAAGGAGCACTGCCCATTAAACCCTCTAGAGACTACAGTCTAGATAGACCACACCACAGTGACAGGCCATACATAGCTCCTCCTCCTTTGTTACATTCGCATGGACAACTAGTCATGGAGCCACCAAAATTCATAGAAGCCTCTGTACCAGAGTCAGGTCCATGTCGACATGCTGCAGGGTTTCTGGAGCATTCAAACGTGTGTGCATCTTCATATCGAGAGATGGTCAGGTCAGTCCAGCACAAGTATGTCCCTCAGGATCTCCATCGTGCACATAGACCAGTAGCAAGGTGGGAATATCCTCGCCCTCCAGAGTTTAGAAGGGGTCTTCAGAGAGTGTTTCTGCCCAGGGGATACAGTTGGCCTTCACCCCATCAAGCAGCCTTTCCCCCAGGGGAGATTCAGAGAGATCTATATGGGATGGTGAGCATGGGCAAGACCAGCAGAGATCCAGAGGGTAGGGATAGTACCTGTTATGGTGGCAGGGCCAGTTATGCCAGCCAGAGCAGTGGTAGAGGGAGTTTGGGACCATATTGGCATGGGCACTTCTGCCAGTCTCTTTCCATCACTCCTACCTTATTGAGTTCTCCTGAGACCACTGAGGAGAACGAGAGGCACAAAGTAGAATCAAACTTCCAAGAACAGAAGTCAGAAAGGTAAAACCTGATACACATGTATGTCAAATGGATAACCTATTGTCTGTATATCATCTGCTGCACATATTGACATGTCATATGGATGTCTCGTTTTGTATCTTTATATAGAAGGAATACCTCAGTGGATGAGAGTTATGAGTGGGATACTGCTGAGTGCGTGATAAACCCTGATATCTTGGAGACTATGAAGATGGAGAAGGCAGGCATGGGGAAAGTCAGGAAGCTCAAACAAGAATGTCCCCACTTCACCACTGGCCTCCAGCCCCTGCAGGAGAAAGGTGACTATGCCTGACTGTGTTCCATGTGTTTATATACATTCCATTTTCTAGGTCAGTGGTTCTCAGTCTTTTATACAGGTTGAATGTGTTATACAGCGGTGCTTACACGTTTTTTGACCCTTTCGAATTTTCTGTAGTTCTGCATCAACATGACACATTACCTGATTCACATAATCTCACTTTATCACGCTGTCCTAAAAGTAGCTAAAAGGAATTCAATTAAACAAATGAGACAATAACTGCAACTAAACAGTTCATCAGTTTGGAAATATGTTAGCCTGTTCCATCACACAGAACTACTTCATCTCTGGGATATTGTGGATTTCCTCACATTAGCTGATGTCTTCATGTCCTTCTACAGTATTTCTATTGAATTAAGGTTAGGGCTTCAGCTTGACCATACCAAAACAATAACTACATTCTCGTTTAAGCATTCTTTGGTGGAACCATGTGTTTAGGTGTGTTTAGGGTTGTTGCTTTGCAGCGTGATCCATGTTTTTCAGTGCACAACTGCCATGCACACAACAATAGCCAATATGAGAAAAGGCTTAGAAGTTACCTAAGGTACTTTGTGACCTTTATTAAAGTATTGTTTGTAGAGTGATATTTGCTGGTTGGCCACTCCTGGGGAGGCTAACGATGGAAATGAAATTCCTACATATATACAGAATCAGTCTGATTATGGATTGGACTCTAGTTGGAGTCCTAATTCTTTAGATGGTTTTGTACTTTTTCCAGCCCCATGAGCACCATCAGCTCTTTTCAGAGGTCACCAGAATTCTTCTTTCATTGTGTCATTATACACTTTTGTCACTAAATGACATATAATAATAGAGTAAATAAATGACCTGATGATATTTTTATCTGACTTAATTGGGTTGTCATTAACTACTTTGTTTATTTAGAATTATTATAGAATATTATATAGAATTATATATATATAATTATTTAGAAGGGGCTTGCAAACTTTCAAACACTACCATATCTGCGTACAACTGTAAACTATTAATATATATATAAATATTGGGCGTACACTGACGGCCCAAACATTATGACTTTTCACAGATTAAGTGAATAATGTTGATTAGATTAGGGCAACTGTGCATGTCTGAGATGTATTCTATTCAGAGTCATTAATCATGCTTCCTTATCCAGCATGACTAAGTACTGATATAGTTTTATAATCCAACCAACTGTGGGTTACGGGCCATGCTCAAGGACCAAACCATGGCAGCTTAGAAGAGGTGGAATTTGAATATTGTTTCTTTTGGTACACAGTCCAATACCATAATCTCTGCACCACCACAGTCCCCAACATGTCACCCATCTAAGCATCATGAGATAATTGTGGACCATGTACACTCGTCTTTACCAAAGGTATACACTGATTACAGTAGCTGCTTCAGAAAAATAATTGGTCCAACACTTGGATTGAAGAACATGACATTGTATTGTGGAGACCATGCCTTGGTGGCGGGGAGCTGTTAAATGTGGAAAGCTAACAGCACCTTATAGGCAAGGGGGCATAATGTTTTGGCTCACTGATGTATACAGTAATAAAAAAGGAATTTATGTGTTTAATTAAAGTACTTAGGAAGTAAGACAAATGTGACCTCTTTCGCTCTGACCTCTTACCCTCTGCCCCCTCTACCATTTCCCTGTGCTCTACACTGCTTTCTTTATAGGTCCATGCACCTCCGTCAGTTTTCCCTCAGTCTCTCAGTCTCCTGGACACCAATATGACCGTTCGCTCAGTAAAGAACGCTTCAATGCATTGATGCAGGAGTTCCAGGAATACCGCAAAACTCAGGAACTTTTCTCCCAAGACCCCCGCCTTCCCGCTGACCCTGACTCTGATTCAGGCTCTGCCCTACTCTGAATGCCCAATCGTATCTATATTTAAAATGAACATCAACAGCATTGATATTTAAAATATAATGGAGATCTGCTATATTTAATAATGGAAGGTTTGCGTTTTACAACATCAACGGAAGGAGTCAAATAGCCTTTAATTCTGTTCTAAAAATATCATTCGCTTCAAAGCAGACATACTGTCATGCAGTTTTGCAATATTCAGACATTTATGTACTCAGATCCAATAACGCACTATATTTGTGTCAGGGCTTCTAAAAGGCAATTCTAATGAGTAGAGTAGGAAATATATAGTCATATAAAGTTAGCTTGTGGACTCAGGTGCTGTATATTCAGAAGTACTGGTATTTGAGAATGCCAGAATGTCCAGTGGTTTGGAGCTTGAAATACTGTCAGTTTTATTGCAGTTTACCAAATCCACTCGAATTTCTGCCTAATGCATTTCAAAATGTATGACTGATGACATTTGACCTTCTTACCTGTTGGTAGGAATGTATTTGTCAGTACATTATTTTCACCAAAACAACATTAAGACTTAAGACTGTACTCATAAGACAATCAAAAACTGATTCTACTGTTTTGGGTCACATGTAAAATGTAGCACAACTAAGTTTACTATAATTAGCTTAATGTGCTTTTTTATGCCAGTAAACAAGTAAGCTTTACATTTCCAAAAATGAATACATGCAACCTCTCCTGTTTGGCAATGTGCCATTTTAGCATCTGTGTTAACTGATGTCATAGAATGAAAACAAATAAAACATCAAAATCATGTTTGGTCTGTGCCATCCACATTAGTATTCCAGATTGCCGTCATTCGCCTGGATTTAACCTACTGTAGAACAAGGAAAAAGAAATTTGTGAACATGTGAAACATGTTTTATGAATTATTTATGGAAAAAGAGTCAGTCAGCTCCAGAATTAATGGCTCTCTTGCTAGGGAAGAGTAAAATCAGTTAACTGACTTAATGTTAGAAATATGGCACATTGTCACAACATGTTCACACTTATATTTTATTTTCTATATTATTTCTGATCTTTTACTTGCTGTGTTACGTAAATATAGATATTAGGTGACGTAAATCTCCACTTCAGTACGCACCAATGGGCTTAGATCAAAGAACAAGGTTTATTCTGTGGTCACTGAACCACTTTTACGTGAATTTGGATCAGATGTAATACTGGAAGATCTGACCACTTACTTCTACGTTTCCTTGTTCTTCACGAATCCTATCATGCGTATATCCGAACAAGGTTGGAGGAAAAATAATTCAAAACACCACAGATCATGTAATTTACTTAACATAGCAAAAATAGTGGTGTCTAGTGAACTTGAGTTGAAGTCTTCTGCAAATCTCAGAATTCCTTAGAAAATGTTTGAATATTCCCACTGTGCTTGGAAAAAAATACCTCCTTCTCCATACACATAAACTACAGTGCTGGTTGTTTTAAACTTCTTCATTATAACCACACATTAAAACCATGCATAGGTATTTTCAGGCATAATAGCTGTTTGTAGCCATTCAGTTATTTTTGAAGATAAGTAAAAGTCTGCATAAATAATGGCATCTGCGACAGTTCAAATGAATGCCTATGAAGTCATAAGTTATGATGCCAGACTTCCTAAACACGTCAATGTGAATGATAGGATTTATTTCCTGTCAGGTTTGTGGGGGCTCCAGCACACAGAACAAAATGATGACACATCTGCACATGCACCAATGGGATTTGAACCTAGGTTACAGTGATGGTTAGATAACATCTTATAATTTCTAGTACAGCTCATAATTTTTAGAGATGCATTTATAAATAAAGGGTTTTATGTTTTTTTTTATAATATCAACATTGCAATTAAAATTAGACCAAGAGATAAATTAACTACAAATATTTTTTAGAATTGTTTTTACTCATCTTTTCCAAGGGTGTTAATAATTCTGGATCTGAAGATACAGTTTTTCCGACTACTGTTTACACAGGCACACTATTAGGTTGCAATAATAACTGAGCTGTAAAGTCCCTGTCCAAATTTGTCAGATTTTTAGTGCCACAAATAGCTGATAGAATCAGTGATCAATGTTGTACCATATGCTTTTTTTCTATATTCCAGGACACCCCCGCAGACACACACACACACACACACACACACACACACACACACACACACACACACACACACACACACACAAAAGCACTTTTAATGTGAATGTCAATTATTAGACTAATTGTATTGGGGATTTTAACATGTGCATTTTTACCTTCATTTAGACTCCATTCTACCTGTTATTGATGTTCATGATGTTCAAGCATATCTTGATTTTATTGAGAGTTGACATGTACCGATAGTACTTCAGATTTGGCCAGAAGTGCCTTATGACAAAGTGTTTGTTGTCTTTGTGTAATTGATTTGTTGTATAGATTGTCTCGTCGGTCAGAGCATTGGTTTACTTGTACTGCTGTCTTCTGATTTCAAGCTGAATATTGTGAATTTTGACAATGTTAACTAATAGGTACGGCAATATGTGTCTGTGTGTCGACGTGAATTGTGAACAGATGTTGCTGTTATGTGTTGTCCTAATTGTTGTGTGTCTGTTCTAAACGAGTGAACAATGTCTTATCAAAACATATTTTAGCAGACTTGCAGAGTTTGTACAATTTTTTTTAAACAGATATCTATTTTTGTGTACATTTTGCTCAGCCCATGTCTGAATTTTAGAGACAGTTTTGTAGAAACTGCAATGTACAGGTTTTATATATGGATATTGTTTTATCAATGTTTTCTTTTGTTGTTTTTGTATGGTTTTATTAAAAAAAATACTCATCTTTAAATGTGTAACTCATTATTTTGTGTATTTTCCTTGTGCAATCAGAAAATACTTGGCGGTCGATCCTTAAGTCATGAAATAACGGCACTCAAAAGCATTACCGCACACAGATAATTCAGATTTGTATCAGTATAATATACAGAAAAGGATGAAGTAGTGCCATATCCTCTATTGTTTGCTTATTTGATATGCTCTTTTTTATTTCCTCTTTACAGCTGGTACAGATCAACCTAAACTTTCAGCATTTTTTGAGCTTTCAGTCGTGCTGATTACAGGACTCACTTTGAGGTCATACGCATGACATGTTTGACCATGTTTCCAATGCCATCAAAGATGTAGTGGTAATGGTAGTCTGTTTCCCACATGAAGGACGGAGTGCTCACTACCTTGTTCTTCTCATCAACATAGGCCTCGTGGAGAAGAGAGTTAAGGCATAAAAAGCTTTAAAGCACAGCATAGAAAACCTCGTATAGCACAAACAAGATTTGATTTTCTACTGCATTACTTTAGTTGTGTGCTAAAAATTTTAGCAGTTCAACATTAGAAATCAGAATTTGAAAAAATGAATTTGGAAATTGTGATTACTCACACCTACGCTATGTTTTACCTAAAGAGGTCCCAAGTTGGTTTTATCTTTTACAATTTTTATCCTTTAACCCCACGTTTCTTTCTCTCACTTCCCCAAATGCCCAACACTTGTTAGGATATGTAAGGCTCCCGGACATTGTGACGAGCCCCCATGCTCTTTACAGCCTGCACCATGTTTGTGTTGGCCCAGCGGCCCCACCGACTGTTCTCATCCCGTTCATAACCCATGGTGATCTCCAGACTTGGCAACACCCGACAAGCCAACAGAGGGGACATGCTGGCCAAACTGGAACAGAAAACAGCAACATTTCTCAAATATTTGCTTAGAAAACTACAGCAGCGTACAGAGTGATGAGGTAATGGAATTTTTACATTCAGTAAAATATCAATCAAGAATTAAGGTCAATGAATGCACATGTTAATCTGATGCACGCTTCATGAAAAACGTTTTAGATGGTAAATTACCCAATTGGCTTGCCATTACGATGGAACTCCTTCAGAATCCGCTCCACATCGCTATGAAGCTTGCAGTCTTTCCCATCTTTGTTAAAGGTAGACCTGCTCAGACAGATTTATATGACCAGTTTAGTGCTACATACTATCTATAACTTAAACCATGTATATTTTAGTACTTCAAGCTACATATCAGCGAATATTGCTATAGTTTGTCTAAACTAAATGCTTCTCTTGGTAAGGAACACTGTGGCAGCAGGTTGAGAAGATTAACCTCATATTCTTTATCCCTGGTCCCAGATTACATTTCTTCCTTGGGAATCTATGGACCAATCGGCAAGCCAACCGTGTTGTCTAAGCATTCGAGAGGGCGTTGTGTCTGCCCTATGGCTTTCAGTCAAGTCGGCTTTGTTGAGCTCTTTAACCTATCACAAACCATAAACCTAGCCATCTGCTGAAGGTAACTCACTTGTGCTGCTTACACCCATAACCTTATCCTTTTGTCATTACCGCAGTTAATAAATGCTTAATAAAACAACTACATATGTATAACACTGTAGTTGCAGTTCAATAATGCTATCATACCGTCTAAATCTTTGGTCTGTGTTTATGCGGAAACAAGAATCAAAAGCTTAAATCATGTCTTCTGTCTGTGTTTACACTACAGCCTAGAAGGGGGATTACAAGTAATAGGAGCTGAGGTAACTTGGCCGCCACTGTAATCTAATTACAAGGTGATCCAAATTAACAGCACTATAGTGTACGATGAGGGCAGATTTGCCAAGTGAAATTTTCTGAATTGGATAACCCTTGTTGGACTCTCTTCCGTGTTCGTTCCAAGTGTTTATTCGGCCTTTGTAGCATTTCCGTTTTGAGTTCATGCCCTCTTTCTTCACACTTCAACCGATTACCAATATAAGTCATGTGTCAAATATTAGTTTGTGACCTCAGTACTGTGTTGTGTCTGAGTATGGCTTTTCTTTTTCAAACGATCATTAGTTGCTTTTAAACACTGTAAATTGTTCAGTTGTTTTATATGTAATATTTCATGTTCAGTGCCCTCTCTCACAAGTTCTTGAGAATGCCATGGCCTCCAGGGAAAACAACTGCATCAAAACTGTTGACATCCAGACTGGACAGGTCCTGCATCTTCATCATACCCTGACCATGACTGAAGCGGGCAGACTCAATCATCATGTTCCTGTATGAGAACCAGGATTTGTTTTACCATTTGAAACATTATAGTTGCAAACATGTATGGTAGTTGTTCTACAGCAGTTTCTAAAATCAGGGTATTTCGTGATTGCTGGTGCAAGGGTCTTCCAGCAACTCATATTTCATACCTTATATATTATACTCAATGCAAAGAAGAAAATAGTTCTACCTGTTCTCTCCAGAAGAGGGTTGCATCTTCATGTGGTCCGTGACATGCATCTGCTGCTGGTTGGGGGCGAAGATCTGAAACCGCGCACCATTACGACTCAGGTGATACATGGTGCTTTGAACAATGGAAATTGGCATAGTTATGTGACGAACATTGCATCGCGTCATATTACACGTATATACATTATCCAGCCACAATGTGTGCCACTGTAAAATAGATTATGCCCATAATGACAGTATAGTAAACTAGTAAATAGTAAATAGTAAAGTATCTTATTAGCTATAATCATACTCACTATGCAGCCTCATGAACATCAGTTCCATCCCACCAGCCGCAGCCTGAGAACACCTAGCCAGGACAGAAAATGTTCATAGGCGTTCCTCTTTTCTGACTTGACTACACACAGATTTTCCATGTAGATTCTTAATTCATTGTTATATTACATAGTGAACATCCCTGTAAACAGTAAAGCGCAGCATATGTTGTGTTTTGCAATCCGCTATGCTGGTCATTTATAAGACTATGCAAGGTTTCCATATTGGTTAAGTAGATTTTTCCTGATTCATGCTGGCCTGGTGATATGATCCTACTGGTCTTGCAGAGCATCATAATGAGCATCTAATAACCCAACTGATTTACCCCTGTTTTAATTTGCAGAAAACTTACCACAGCAATGTTGGTGTTTCCCCAATTACCCCAGTCTCCACGATGTGCTAGGCAAGCAGGCTGGCGGGTGAGCACAGCTGCTGCTGCTTGCTTTACCAACAGAGCCCTTGATGCCAGCATGGTTAGGATCTCTATTTCAGAGCAGACAGGTCAGTCCAACACAGTCCTGCAGGCACCCGTAACTCTCTTCAACTCATAGAGAGGTTGCAGTCTTTTATACCAATAAATACTCAATGTGCAGAGACGTCACTTCTTAAGCTTGATTTCTAAGAAACTCCTTTGTGGGAGGCAACTTTCTTTAGCTTCTCTGTACTAATACTCATTTCATTGATCTACTTAGACAAGACACTGGTCATGGACTTCTTTTACCTCTGAACTATTTGTGAATGTCTAAACTGTCTGGCACTCTGGACAATCCAGTCGTCTATTAAACTAAAGCAAGTTATGGGGATTTAGTGGTATGGAACAGACAGTACCCTGAAAGTCTTTTGTGGAATCTGTTCATTTAGGAAAATTTAGGAGAATTTAACATTGCTGCCTGTGAGGTTAAATTATTTTAACCATAAGGTGTTTAATGGATAACACAAATACATAAATGTATTCAGAATGCATCAAATTATGTTATAATATAGCCCCTTAATTTATAACACTAGAACGGCCAAGAATTTGACCCATTCATTTGACATGGTTGAAATTTTGAGTTGTAATCTGTTTCTCTAAATAAAACATCACCCCCACTGATCCTTAACGTTCACTATTGTTTTCTTAAAATTAGTGCACGTTGTTCAAAGATCAATACTAGAAAATCCACAGACTGTGGCAAGATTCATCACCCTATTACTGCACATTTAATTGTTGACTAACAATGGAAGCAAAATTAGTGTGGACATTAATGTGAGGTCTGCCCTCTAAAGCTGATTACTTAAATACGGATTTGAACTGCAGTAATACCATGTGTCTGCTGGCCTGAAGGACAGTGATCCAAGAGGACCGAAGACTTAAGTGCACACTCCCTGACTTAAAATCCTTTAAGATTTACAAATATTTATGGAAAAAGCATCCTCATCCAGTTCACTTATTTACATTCTATTTGATAAACATTTTTATTGTACATGTTGTTTTTACAAACAATATTTCTAATAGTGTCAATATATTCTCTGCCTGTTTTATAAAGTTATGTGTTTATGAAGTACATAAACATAAAGTACATAATTTTTTTGAATACAGCTTTAAAATTACAGTCCCTTGATCATGCAAGCGTCTCAAGAGAATTGTAATAGTTGGTGAGTGATTTGTTATATATATTTTCTTTTAAATTAATTGTCTTAAACCGGCATATTGGGTGTTTATCTAAGAACCAGTTTATAGTGTGTAAGCAGACGTCTTTTCACACTTAAACACAAAATCTCAGCTGTTCCTCAGGTAGTAATGGCTAGATTAAAGTCTATTTCTTGTTAATTTATCACAAGCACGCAAGCAGGGCAGAGTTCTGTCAATGTGACCTCTTACTGGATTTATTATCTTCACACCATAATGTAATGGATTTAACAGCTTTTGTAGGCCTATGGCTTATGAAGCAAGCAGACAGCATTTGTGAAAGATCAGGGTCAAAAACAATGCATATCAGGGATCAGGGTCCAAGATCCCCAAGATCAGGGTCAAAAGAAAACAACACATCTTCACATCAACTATAGACTGCTCACAAACATTAAGGGATGTTTTTGTGAGCAGTGTATTTTCAACGATGTCAGGCCTCCACTCAACTGTGTATGATGGCACAATAAAATATAAGGCATTCAAGACAAACATATTTAATAGTAATTGGTTTAGTGCAGCAAAATGTTTACAGTAACACTATGACTTAGCTAGAAGACTGGTTTTCTGAGCCGTGTTTTGTGGATGTCATGAGCTCGTTTCTGCCTCTCTGTCAAGTTGATTATGGTCTGTTTGATAGTTGGCAGTACCACCTTTTCTCTCTGGTTCATCTTGGTGCACTGTCTAGAGAAAGCAAAATATTTTAGAATAAAGTCTGGAAAACAGATCTATACACCTATACATAATATTCCACACACATCCTGCATGGAGCACTCTACTGAATTCAGGTGCAACTGCAGTCCCAGAATCCTACTGTAAATATTTGAGACTTGCAATTGAGACTGGAAGTATTTATAAGGATAACTGTATGAGCTATGGAGGGTTAGGTGATATTCAAAGATGGTGACGGTATTTAAAAATGGTCACTGTATTCCAAAAATGCTGTTACCAAAATGTAGCTTCACATGCTGGCTTACCTACTTAAAGCAATGTTAGAACAGTCTAAAAAATTGCACTCTTCAGAATGTCGTTATTGTCACATAATGATCACTATTAGGCGGCATTTCAAAATGAATACGAAGTAATAAAAAACATCAGATGCTGGAAGGGCCATAGAAATAATGAAAATATTGGGTGTATAACAAATGATAAAATAAAGTTTTATGTTAATAACTGGTTAAATATACAGTATGTTCAAATTCTGTTCATCCATTCATTCATACTCTCAACCTAAGTGCCTAGCCGATGCCACAGGCAGGAACAGAGCACCAATCCAACTGCAGGGCACATACTTAAACTATTCAGTTATTAGCTTACAATTATTTAATTAATATTGATTATATAATTAACTGATTGAACATTTATGCCTTCTGCATTTACAGAATGGAAACGAAATTTAAAAGTGTATTAGTAAAATGTATTTAAAAGTGTAATTTTAATTATTTAGAGGATGTTGTGGAATCGAAATTGAAGACTAGATTGTAGACTAATATAATCCTTTTATATTAATATTATTATTATTATATTAATTCATATTAATATATGTTTTGGTTAGTAGCTAATTATGGAGCAGAAAAATATCTCACTGCAGCAAGGCTTGAACCAACCTTATACAGGGCACCTGTCCATCACAGGGCAAATCCAGATCTGATTTCAGATATAAGTACAGTATGAACACAGACTGTATTTAAGATATGTGCATGTTACACATGGTTCAATATGCTGTTTATATGACTAAATTTGGATAATACATTTAAATAGATAAAGTCTGACTGCATCAATGACATGAGGTATACTGTATAAATGGGAGATAAAGAAATGTCGACCTACTGAATTTTTGGCAATGGCTTTTGGGAGAGTCTTGGAAAGCTTGAAAATTCCCTACAGGAAGCAAGAATAAGAGTATTAATATACCA
>JAYJMA010000002.1:568091-582704 GCA_036873895.1 Parotocinclus cabessadecuia
GCCTTTACCTATGCTCCGGGAGGCATTACGGTTCCGATTGCGGCAACCGCGACAGATACTGTGGGTGTGCAGGACGTGACCTTTACGATCACTGGTTTTGCCGAGCCGATTACGGATTCTAGTTATCCATATGAGATTTCTTTCATCGCTGACGCTGTGGGAGATTACACTGTAACTGCGATTGCTACGGATTCTTCGGGGAATACCGCCGCCGCGTTAGTTCCGATTGCAGTGACTGTGAGCCAAGATAGCATAGATCCTTCGATCACAAGTCCATTGGCTTCCCAGACCGGGAAGACTGGTCATGTTCGGGGAACTGCTCTACAACTCTCGGCGACCGTTCAGGATGAAACAGCCCTCAGTGAAGCGTTCTTCACTGTTCTGGTTGCTCTCATCTGTACTGATAACCATGAGCAGTAAAATGGCTAATTACTCCGGAGGCCTGTTATTTCCTCCCAGCCAGTGAACCTGCTGACTGAGAGGACATGGCATTAAGCCATAAAGGCAGACATGAGAATTAATGTTGTTGTGAGTTCTAATGACCAGAGTAAGTGCCTGTTGCAGGTAAGATATGAATGTTGGTAATACCACACTGCCCAAATTCAAGATTCATATTCTTGATGTTAGTTTGTTAGAGCAGGGAGGTGACGTTACTGTTCGGTTTCACAATGGAAACAGCCTGTGAGTTTATGGTTTTATGGATGATGGTAAACTGAGAAACAGACTTTTCCTTCTCCATGGATCATAGTTCTCGTTGAGCTTGCTTCTGGTGTAGATAATACTGCATAGCGTTGTAGTTTTTGTGCGGAGGGTATGAGTGTATGAACATCTGTGGCCCAATCCAAAACAAAATTGCATTTCCAGACAGGAAAAGGGTTTGGACAATGATAGCATATCCATTATCGTCATACTCCGATGGTGCAAACAAGTCAACCTGTTCAGTATCGTTGTGCCAGTGTCTGAGGGAGGCATGGTCAGACAGGTTTTATCTCTCCAGCGCTCTAATAACTGAGGTGCCAGGGCTGGATATGAAAGAAGTGGCACGTTAATCCTGCCATTGATATCCGTGACCCTCTGGTGTAATGGAGCGGTTGTGCTGCTTTGGCTTAGGGTTCAGCATTTTGTTATTTAGGGATAATTTTTTTCCCCTTCAGTAATGTAGTGAGAACGTTTGCATCATTCCCTGTTAATGTGTGTAAGATATGTTGATGACGTTAAATAATCCATCCATCCATCCATCCATCCATTATCTTCTGCTTGTCCTGGTTCGGTTGCAGGGGGGCAGCAACCAGAGCAGAGAGACCCAGACCTCCCTCTCCCCAGCCACCTCCATAATAATCCAAACAAACAAAATCAGTAGTGTTTATTCAAAAATGTCAGTCTCCTAAAATACCACGTGATTTCCAAAATACCCCACATACACCAATTGATGGGGGGCACACAGATGTACTTAGAAGGAATTGAGATGCCGCATCGTAACGCCGGAATTGAATGTTGTTTAAACAAAGCAATGCGCTGGACAAAAAGCCAGTTGTCTTACCACCAGCCATTAGGTCATTGATCTGGGAAAGCTTTTAGCACACTCCGATATTTTGGGTTGGGTGCAGAGTAACCGTCCTGGAGCATAATGGAGGTGTGTATGTGTGAGTGTGTGGGCGCACACAGTGTGGTGATTGATCTCGGGAGTAATGCCAGGCCTCTTGTGAACTGCTGAAGTGGATCCTTATTGCCCTTGTGGACATGCTAACTTTGTGTATTTACACCACGCAGAAAGACTTGATGGTGAGTGTGGGTGGTGAAAAAGCGTTTCACCATGGAGTTATTCTACCCTTCAAAATCACCGAATGTCATTTTGCACTTTGTTAAAAACATGGATGGAAATTGGTTCCAGATGTGTTACAGAGTGGCTGCGATGTTTAATAACGACGAGATTCTCTTATCCAGAATGACTTCAGCTGGTAGAATCTTAAACTGTACAATCAAACCCTTGTAGGTTATGAACCTTAAGCCTCCTAGAGTGGCAAACGGGGCTGGAACGGTAGTGACGCGACTGGACTGATTTCATTCATCAATCCCTAATGGCCAGTCTAAGACTTAAATCAATCTTAAATCACTTTTTGAATGCGTTTTGGATACATTTCCATCTGATATATATTATAAGGTGCTCATGCACTTATGTGGTTGGATGTTGGAGTCGGATGTTGCTGCTGGACTGGAAACCTGCATCCTCTCTAGCAGTTTGCTTATGTGGTTCCCCAACCATGCTGGGAAGTGTCACTTTGTTCCTCAGTGAGCTTCCACTTGGAGACTGACCGTGCCTAGGGGTGTTCACTTGTTGTGATGAGCTAGGGTTTTCTTATTGGGGCACACCAATTGTGGAGAACGAAGTTCAAGCCCTGTTGGTGCTACCAACCGGACCAGGTGCTGAACAGACACGGGCGACTGTTGTCTATGCTTTAGAGAGACATGGTGAGGGAAGGTTGCTGGAACTCCGAGGTACTGGTGGACGGGGCGTGGCTGTAGCAAGTGCAGTGCGTTTCTCCTGTGCGCTTGCCGTGGCTGTAGAAGTCTGAAATCTGCCCAGAAAAAGGAAAGAGGAAGTAGCTGAGGGATATAAAAAGGCTCTTCTTAAAGCATGGTCCTCCTTTCTTGGAGGTGGGGATGGGCATTGGTAAGAAAGTGGTGGTGGGGTAGCGAAATAAATTCATACAAGCGTTGGTTTTCATTCTAAAAGTGATGCGAGGCATTTAATCTAGTAATCTAATCCTTTTTTGGTTAAATCTCAAATGGAGTCCCAATGCACATGTAGTGCACTAAGTAAATATTTATAATGTACAGGAAGCTGTTTGGGATTGAACCCAAGACCGTGGCACTGCACATAACCAAACTGTTCTTATAAAGCGTTTGAGTGCTTGCCTAATTATTTCATTGATTCCATTGATTGGCTGGTTGCCATAGAGAACAATAAAGAAAATGAAAAGCGGTTGATCGTGCACAGGTTTTGGACTACAGGAGTCTTCAAACTGTTCATTACAAACCAAGCAGCTCATCTTGCCCTGCTTTCCTCCACACTGAATATTTCAGTAGGAAATAGAGAGGTGTGTGTGTGTGTGTGTGTGTGCGTGTGCGTGTGCATGCGCGCACTGAGCGTGTGCGAGTCAGTGAGTCAGAGAGGATGAACTGTAGCAACGGAGACCTTGAGGAATCGTAGCAGCATCCCTATGGCTTAAAGATACAAAACGAGAAGAGAATCAGGACATCAGGGTATAAGACAGTAAAAGCTCTTTTAAACTTCAGTGCACAAACTTCACTAAGCTCTTTACCTTCGATCAACTGCAATCTTCCTGGAGTTATTTCTTCTTCTTCTTCTTCTTCTTCCATTCGATTGGACAGCGTTCCCTCTTTCTTCTTTCTATTATTAGTCACTTCTTGACACTCTTTTCAGCTCCCACACTGTCTCACTCTTCCTAAGCACACTCCGATCAGATGAACAGCCTGTGTGCTAGCAGTTAGCATTAGCGTGAGTAAGCTCACAGGACAGGAGAGGGGGAGAGGGAGAAGGAGAGAGAGAGAAACAAGGAGCAAAAAGGAGACGACTGCGAGGAGGTCGGGGGATGCCGGTGCCCCCCAGGCTGTGGAAGGGGGGCAGCAGGCCGGCAATCGCCCCTCTCTTCACCATCACAGAGGAGGACGAGGAGGAAAAGTGCCGGCGCAAGAAACGGAGGAGAGGAGGTGAGAGGGAGGGAAAGTGAACTAGGAGTTATCGAGGATGGGGACTACTGAAATGACAGATTTTATTTGTATTTTAAGTGTCTGGTTATAAGGCAATGATTACGGGTCATGAATCTGGCTAGAGAAAACGAGAACCAGATCATTCCTTAGGCTAAAGGCCAGTGGCTCAGTGACGCGATGAGCTACTTTCATACAGAATACATTCCTAACGATGCTGATCCAGCTAATTAAGTATTTGATGGTGAATCCGGTGACTGTGACAGGCTAAAACCCAGTTAAGTAGCCTTAGAGCTGCGCCAAACTGGAAAAATACCAGCACTAAATGTGCTGTTTCAGCTTGTGATAAACTTTAGTATATCCAGTTGAAACCTGGGAGTTTGGTGTACTTTTAATATTACAGTATCGCTTATGTTGGTTGCGATAATTTGGTGTTATTTAGAGAAGAGTTTTTGTCCAGTATCTCGGAGAACATGAGACGTCTACAGATGAGTAATGGAACGTTAATCTGGGACGCGTGACCTCAATAGACCTGGTGTTTCTGGGACAGTTTCTGTTGTACTACAGAAGAAGTGCTTGCCTTAAGTAAATGTTATAGATTATTAACTGTTGTATTGTAACGCTCACTTTTAGAAATGTCCTCTTTGAACTCGTTCGATTATGTTCTAGCCTTTAGCGGGTAAAATGGGACGGCATCGAAGCGGGCGTTTCCATGCAATTAATAATCCCGTAACGATCGGTTTTCTGCAGTTCTGCGATAGTTCAGGTGGTCATGTAGACAACGTACTCCGATCCAGAAATCCAAAATAAACAGAACTGGATTTGGTAATGTTAATAATAGCATGTGTACCAGTTACCCGAATTCACTCTTGTTTTGTGAGCAGAGAGGCTAGCAGAAAAAAACAGGGTTGCCAGGTCTGCTTCTTCTTAGAAGTTTAATTTCTATGAGGCTTATTCACATAGACCAGGTGGGGATGCTCTAATGGGGTCTGTCCATTTTTTTTTTTTACATTTACGGCATTATCCAGAGCAATTTAACTTCTGCAACCTTACAATTCAAGCGATTTTTGGGTTAAGGGTCTTGCTCAAGGACCCGACAGTGGCAGCTTGGCAGAGGTGGAATTTGAACCCTGCATCTTCGAGTTCATGGTCCGGTACATTAACCGTTAGGCTGCCACAGTGTCCTTAAATCTTTCTTTTTTTTTAAATCCATCTTTTTGTGATATGAATGCCTGGTTGCAAAGTAGATTTTTGAGAGTCGTGTAAACTTGGAGCCTTTTTGTTATATGCATGTAAATTTCCTGATCGGAATACTGGCAAAATCGGATTTTTCCACCATCGTCAGATTGTTAAGCGCATGAAAAGGCACTCCGTGATGTCCTTCCAGCTCTTGGTTGTTGTCTTTTTTCAGGCAAGTGTGGTTTCAGGCCTATCTGGCTTTGTGTGCACACTTTGGGGTGCTTCCTTTTAAGGTGGTTGGACAGGTTTGCTGGGATTCATGCTGATATGACCATTTTTTTCTTTGCATATTATGAAACAAATCAATGCCTGCAATTGCATTGTCTCAGGTCCAAGCATGGTCCACGTAGCTAATGCTGGGCTGTTCTATCCAAGAGCTCCTATGTGTTGCCAAATGAACGAAGTCGGTACGTGTCCTACGGCACCTGGGCTGTTTGTTGAATTTATGTTTGTCAGGTTAAATGTGAGCTAGTGGACCAAACAGAGTAGCTTCTGGTTATTTACGGCGTACCTTTCCGGTGCTTTGGGTGAAAGTTTGTTCTTCTCTGCCAAAGCAGCTTGTGGACAAGTTTCCTGTTCAGTACTCTCACCCCTTCGTGGGTGCGATTGCATTTTTTGTGGTGCGTCCCTGCCCGTATACAGCACAGTCCTGGTACAGTGCAATTCAAAATGTATTTCTCCAGCTCAGTTGGACATTGACTCGAAGCAACTTCGCAGAGTTCAAAAGTAACAGACCAAACACCCCTGTTGAGCAAGACGGTGGCGAGGAAAAACTCCTTCACACACACTCGGGGTGCATGATGCCTAATGCCGTGTGACTTTGAAGAATGTAATTAACCAAACCAGATTAGACTTTGCATCTGTATACAGACAGTTAGGGCTTGTTTTCATCTTCTATTTAGTATGACTCGTTTACTGCCGCTCTTGTCAGAGGAGCGTGTGGGCGTGCCTGAGGCAGGTCGTGTTTATTGTTTGAAGCAGTCATACATGACATGACTAAGCTATTGTCATCGTACACACACTCATCGGAGCTTTGTGCAAGGCTTCCCTAATGTTGCAGAGTAGTTTCAGAACTAAAAAAGAACCGTTTGATGTGAGTTTCTAATGGATGCTTACATTACAGGGCTTTTTGAAGTTTCCTGGTCACACGCCTTGGCCCTGCAGGAAAACCTGATCGTTTGGTTATTGGGCGTGGTCGTGTCACTGCGTGCGTGCAGCCATTAATGACTGACAGGTTGTACAGGAAGGCATTAGCTCACATGATCCAAATCCGTCTGACTCTAGTAATATAGTAGGTGAGGCAGGTCAGGTGATCAGGCCCTCACTATGGGGACAGGCAAACCAGATGGAACAGCCGTCAGAAGAATTGTCACTCTTGGAAAATATGGGTTAAAAGTCAGCTTCTTATAGCTGTGCTCCTCATAAGAAAGTCAAAGCAACCTTCTTTCCTTTAAAAAAAAATATGCTTCTGTTTGGACAGAAACTAAAGAGCAAAGGAAACAAAACCGCAGGTTTATCAGCTTTTGAATTTTTGTTTGCTAGAGGTAGGAGAAGGCCTCACATGCAATTATTATTATGTTATTAAGTTACTCAGGTAAGTCAGGTCCCCGCTATACGTCAAACGAGTCTCAATTCAAGTCGGTTGAAATGGATTCATCTTGACCGCCACCGCAGAGGTGCTTTAGCCATTATTTGGGGCAAATGAATCCACCTAGTGGCAGGTAGGAGCAAACTGCATTAAGGAAACAAACATGCCCTATAGCGAACGAGCCTGAATCCACACAGACCGTCAACAATACTTTCAGTGCTATCTCGGGGGCAGGTGAGTTTTGTTGGTCCACCGTTGCCTGGTTGGAGATGGACTGCGGTGTTACCATGGATTCCTTGAGGACTGGGTAGCGACAGCAATGGATGTTGATGTTAGCAGGAACTGCTTCTAAGGACTGATGTCTAAAACAGTAGCGTGTTCGATTGTGGGAGGAGTCTAACAGAGTTACAAGGTCGCTATACCAAATGCACTCGCCTCTGAGCGTCTGAATTGTGCTTTGGATTTGCCCCTTGTGATTGGGCAAGCTTTCTCTCGCTCTTTGGGCTTAGCATTAGCTGTCACTAAGCTGCTCAGATTTGTGGCTGGGATCCTTCTGCATCCCCCCTTGCGTGCGTACACACACACACACACACACACACACACACACACACACACACACGCACACACACGCACACACAGACTCGATTGGTGTTTTGTGCAGGACTGCACGTTTAATCTCGAACTTTGGGGGCGTAATAGATTAATCCATTTATTTTGCATACAAACACCGCCAAATATAAGGATATGTATGAAGTTCTGATCTGGAGTAAGATGAAAGGCTTCTAGTTCTGCAGAATTACTGTATAAAACCTCTTCTGTCAGTAATTAATTTCAGCGTTCGTGACATCCAGTCATTCTTCCGATTCTTTGACCTCGAGTTGCCGCCTATAATCCACAGCCTGTCCCCGATGCTCTCTGGTGCTGGCTCAGACCCTAAGTCTGTCTGTTTGTGGTATTTGTGTGTCACCTAATTTTATTTGGAATGTGACGCAAGGTTGGGAATCTTGAATTGCGTTCCAGAATACGGCGAAGAATTCGGATAATTTCTCAAATCATGAGTGATGCCGAAGGTAAGAGTACCGAGGCGATTCGGCGCGTGTTGTGAACGTTCAGCACCTGAGGGTCGTTTCGTTTTGGCTAGTGATTGGAATTGTAGCACAAATATTGTATCATATTTTAGCCTATATCTATATGGCTTTAGATTATGATGTGTTTTGTGTAGCTTCAACTGGTTCCAGGGTTTTCATCAAGTTGACCATTAGTGCTAAAATAATTCCGCCTATAGAACAGTCGCGCTCTTGTACAATCGGGAAGTTGATTGTAGAAGTTTTGCAACCAGATGGTTTTCTCAAACTATAGGTAGCATCGAAAGTAAATCAAGAAGCTTGCAGTTAATATTATTGTTAACCCTAGGTATTAGGGTATTAAAAGGTATTCACTTTTAAACTTTTCATCTACCATCATTAATTTGCGTTGTACTTTTAATTTTGTTGTATTATCCCATGGCTGATTCTTGTAGCCGCCTGTAAGCAGATGATTTGAGCAGGGGGTTGACTGCAATGGAAGATGAGTCGTTTACTCGTTTTTAATGGGTTGACTTTTCTGTTAGTAAAAATGCTTATAGAACCTTTTCTGCTAACGATTGTAGCTTCAGCTTGGTCGTAGATAGTTTAGAAGCCAAGTATGTGCCGTATTGTTCGTATTGGTCTATTAAAAATCACAGTGGGGATGTTTCATTTGCCCTCACTTTTGTGAGGAGTGTGTATCCGTATGTAAGAGTTTGTGAGGTCGGTCTCTGGTTATGCCCTGAATAGAAATCATTATAACAGTGTCAGCAATTACAGTCACACCATGATTAAAGTCGATTACATCCTGATTTAATGATGCTGATTTAAATCGTCATGTGCGCCAACCGGAATTTCTGCTTTTTGTTAGCCTTCTGTTTTCATTCGAGGAGAACTAATTAATGACTAATTAAGTCGCATGAGAAGTAATCATTCGACTGCAAGAACTGCACAACTCCTGAAGTTGTGCCATGATTCCCAACAGACTGTTTTAGCTGTTGATATGACAGCCATCCATCCATCCATCCATCCATTACCTTCCAGCCTTAATCCACACAGTGCCCACCCGGCAACTCCGGGTGCAAGGGCAGGAACAACCCTAGACGGGGCGCCAATCCATCGTAGGGCACACGGAGACACGGGCAGGACGTGCAGACTCCCCCCTGGGGAAATTTTTGTCTCTGCTGTCTGGACCGACCTGAAAAGTCTTGCGTTTAAAAAAATAAAATAAAGATATTCCTCTTTCTCTGAAAGTATAAGTTGCTCCCCTTTGTACTAATAATTAATTAAATAAATAACCAGGTGCACTGACACACGCATTGGCAGCCTGCCAGCTCACGTCTGGTCTCTTGGACTCGTCCCACATTACATTTACAACCTTTAGCAAACGGCCCTGTTCCATAACCTAATAATAAAAATAACAAACACAATCAAACGCAGTGCAAGGCTAAGGGCGATGCTTTAGGGTCCAGCACTGGCAGCCTGACAGTACTTGGGCTTGAACCCTCAACCATCTGTCCAACAGTCCAGAGCCTTAACCAGCGTGTTCCCACCATCCACTGACCATGATCAGATGAGTCTCAGTCTTTTAGTAGTTCTGGTTTTACACCCAACACCTCAAAATGAACCAAATGTTTTCAGCAAGATATTTCTGTCCATTTTACTGGTGAGGTCATGGAGTTTGTTTGCATTTGCGTGTCGACGAGGTGCTCGTGTCAGAGGGATTTTTGGTGCCACGTGAACAGTATAAAGGAAAGCAGGATTAGAGACGGGGGAGGGTTCAGTCAGCTAAACACCAGCAATGGAGGCAGAGAACCTCTGGCGGTGAAGTTTGATCTCTGGGCAAAGTCTATGAGCTTAGGCCTGTTTGGTGTTCTTGTTTTGTACCGTGGCAATACGGTATTTAGCGAACAACCAAGGAGAGCCTATACTTCAGCATCAATCACCATCGCCCATCACAGGGCTCAAGGCGGGCAGTGCATGTTTTCCTTTGTTGAGGCGATATGGGTATGGAGACCAATACATTTGCCTAGATAAACATAGTAGTAATCACCAAGGACAGAAGGCTGCACGTTTTAATAAACAGTTCCTTTTTTCCCTCGTTTATTCCATTTATACCAGTATTATCCTGTATTTTTATCAGGTTGCAACTAGGGTACTGTAAACAAGCAAGTAAACAACGAGTCCTGTAAGGATAACGAAGGCTCTTTGGAGACCTCCAGAAAGAAATCTAGGTGCCCTTTCACAGAAGAGACTTTTACTAAGGGCTACGATGCTGGAGTAACACACATTCCGCAGTCAAATGTTTGTAGACACCCCAAGGAGTTTGACCTACCTTGCAGCTACAGCAGCTTTCACACTCCAGAGAATGTTTCCACTAGATTGGTCTCCTGATTGTCTTTTCAGATGTCGAGTCAGTGTCCGAATCCCTGTTCATCTCATTTGAAGGTCAGAGCTTTGTGCAAGCCAGCCAGTTTCCCCATCAGGGTTGGTTTAGGAGAGCAGTGCAGGGTTAAGCAAGTGAAGTTTGCCTGTCCTAGCACCAGTACCTACCTTACCCCGATGACTCAGAAATCTAATCGTTGAACCTGTAAACAAACCTTTCATAACGGTACAAAAGGAGTTCGCGTTTATGCCTGAACTGTACTTGCACTGTACTGCCTACAGGGTGAGTCAAAGTCACAGGACACGTGGCGGGCCGCACTGTGGACTTTTCACAAAGGCTGCCAAAGCCAGCGTTGAGGCGTATTTATTTATTTATCCCATTTATTCTTACGAGGGATGTAACGGTTCTGGGTAAAATTGACGATCTTTCTGGGTATTTTGAAGTGTTTGTTTCCGGTTGTTAAAGCCTGTTGCTATGATACGGCAGCTGCGGTCTCCAGGCGTCAGAATCCTCAGTTCCATCTAGAGTAACCTGTGATGAAAAACGAAAGTTTAGAACTTTGTGTTGACCAAAACTGATATCGCAAATCGGATTGCAACAATCAATTTCTGAGACGTTTCTGGTCTTCCTTGATGTGCTACATGACCACCTTCCCATTGGAAATACTTGCCCTTGATCCGAAATAGCGGCCATGTTCCGGACATAGCCTAAAACATAGCCCCTGCCTTACCCATTGCTTGCTGGGGTATTCAGATATGTCATTTTCCCCTTTTGTTTTTGATATAAGAGGGTGTCCTTGACTCACCCTGTGCATTAAGAGGAATGTCTGGGTGGCACCGTGCCATGGCTCCATGCTGAGGGCAATGCCCAAGCCAGCGTGGAGGATGTTCTGCTAAATCCTGCTTAACCCAAATAGTCTGCACCAGGAATAGATTTCTAAATGCCGGATGGCAGCATTTCATCGTTTGGGTCCATTTTAAACAGGAACCACGAGTGTGCAGTTGTTTAGAAATTCTATTTATAAAATATTATTTTAGAGATGCATTCCAGAGGGTTCTGCACGTGTTTGGAGGCATAAATGAATGTGGTTATGCGAGTTTTGCTTATCAAAGAAGACGTGTTGTTCCGTGTTGTTTTGTGTAAACAGTATGCCAGTTAAACACGGTACATCAGCGAAGAAGAAGAAGAGGCTGTGGAAGCTGCTCCTCTTTGACTTGTAATTTCACTATGAAAAATCTGTTTCTTCGAAGTGAAGTGAGACGTAAAGAAAGTGACGTGAGGGACGCAGTGACATCAACTTTAACTAGAAATTACTGGTTTGTGTGGTGCACAAAAAATGTAGGTTGATCTTGTGATAACCTTATTGGAATGTATATTGTGTGACTAAATTAAATGGGGGAAAAAAAAAAAACACAGTCCCAATTGCTCACTGGATGGGGTGCCAGTCTGTTCTCGTACCCGTTACCACACCGCCAAGCCTTCATCCTAGGAGAAGAGTCAGGGGTTTGCACCCAGGTCCACAGATACTGCTATTTCAGCCACAAGACAAACAATTTCTTGTTTTCGTTTTCCATTGCCGCATTTTCCCCTTCTTCCCATCAGCCGCTGTGGTCCATCTAATGGTAGCAGCGGGTATGCCGAGATTTGCTGACAGGACAGCGACTTGATTGTTGTTTTCATTCGCAGTTTGCAGATCTTAACACTCAATCAAAAGTGTGATTTTTACGATGTACGGTTTGTCTTTACACTCGTCATGCATGGATGAACATCTGTAGATCTTTCTGCTTTTAAAATGCCCTGCAGTTGTTGGTTGGTTTACAGGAACAGACCCTATTTATAACCCACACATCGAATCATATTTCATTACCTGGAGCTCCTGAATATTATGTTAGATCAGCATTATTTGTTTTAGTAAATAATTCATTCATTCATTGTTTTGTAATTATTATTTCAGCCAGGAATAAGATTTCATCCAGACAATGCATATAAACACACACAAATATGAACAATAACTTGTTTCACTGACTTTTAGGCAGTTTATCCCTAATTTATAACATTGGTCACATATAACATCGGACTACCAATAGTAATAATCTGTTCCCTCAGTAGTAATAATCTGTTCCCTCAGTAGTAATAATCTGTTCCCTCAATAGTAATAATCTGTTCCCTCAATAGTAATAATCTGTTCCCTCAATAGTAATAATCTGTTACCTTAAGTTAATAATAAATTAAATAAATAATATGTTCCCTTAAGTTAATAATAAATTAAATTAATAATCTGTTCCCTCACTTTAATAATCTGTTCCCTTAAATTAATAATAAATTAAATTAATAATCTGTTCTTTCAATATAATCTGTTCCCTTAAATTAATAATAAATTAAATTAATAATCTGTTTTCTCAATATAATAATCTGTTCCCTTAAATTAATAATAAATTAAATTAGTAATCTGTTCTCTCAATATAATTATCTTTTCCCTTAAATTATTAATTTGTTCCCTTATATTAATAATACATTAAATTAATAATCTGTTCCCTTAAATAAATAATAATTTAAATTAATAATCTGTTTCCTCAAGTAACAATCAGGTATGAAACTGGAATACATTTATTCACCATCTAGTCGTTTTCTTAAGTCTCCAAACAGTCCTAGACGGGAAGCCAGGCCATTGCAAGACATAAATAGGAATCAATAAAGAGATTATTATTATTATTATTATTATTATGATTATTATTATTGTTAGACAGAAGAACTGAAATATAAAGTTGAGACCGCATGTGTAACTGATGCAGAAATGAGGCTTTATAATCGTATCGGCTGCTTTGCTTGGACTGAACAATGACATCATGCAGTTAGTTTACATACAGTAGTAGATAGTAGATCTCTAATGGAGCAGGTATCATTTGTTAACATACTGCTGATAACTTTCATTATTCAAACATCAGGAAGAGCTGTAGGGTGTGGTCTGCGGTGTACACACACACTCTCTTTATTGTACTCTAATTCTGTCAGACTCTGTATGGACTATGAATAGAATTCAGATTAGATTTCAGCTGTATATTTATGATCTCTGTGCCCTGTATTGTTACAAATAAATTCCCCCCGGTTGCTGAAATACAGGGACCTTTATCCGGTATTGCACACGACACAAACCATTTCACAATTTATCTCGAGGGGCTGTAAACTATTGTTTGCATCCATAAAGGTTGAAACCGATATACAGAGCTTACATTAGCAAGTAAATAGGTCAGGTGCCATTGAGTGTTTGAATATTTCTAGAACAGGAGTGTCCCAAATGATGTTTCAGGCCTAAAGGAAATGGTGAAACTGGAGCAGGAAGAGGCCATTCTAAACTCTCGAGTTCTCACATCCAAACAGAGACAGCATATCGTATTTTCTTGCCGAGACAACGAATGCAGACTTATCGCGTTCAGTACTGAACAAAAGTCTCATGCCTTCATTAGAGCTGTTGCTTTAGCAGTGATGTAATGACTGTATATACCACATTGTCGAAATTTTCCAGCTTAGATTCATCACCCATTATTTTCTTTTCCACCGATCTTTATCCCAGTCTATGGGAGCGTTAGCATATCTAGCCCTTTCCACCCTATTCCACTTACGAATAAGTGGTTTCCTGGCTGCTACCCTTCCAAAGAGACCCTCCCTGATCAATCTTCTTCGGACTGTCGAGGGTCAACTTGGCATCTCGATGAAGCTGCCGAGATCCTGCTATTGCTCAAAGAATAGCCGTACTTAATATTTGCCACTTTAGCTTTTCTGTTTTCACTCTAGTTTTAAAAACCAAAACTCACGTTTCTGGTTGTATTTTAATAGAGACTGATAAATGATTTTATTTAGAAACGGTATATCTAGTCCAAGGGTGGCCCAAGACTGTACTAGGAAATAACTACTTTGGTTTGTCCCATGATTAAATCACACGTCTCAAAATATTCATTTGGAACTTAAGCTTTCATCATACAGACACACAACTAAAGAAACCTAAAAATATAACATAACATATGGCATAGGGTTCGGTGGGGCGGCACCGCTGCCTCACAGCAAGAAGGTCCCAGGTTCGATCCCAGGATGGAGAGGCCTGTGTGTTTTCTGGGTGGAGTCTGCATGTCCTTCCTGTGTCTGCATGGGTTTACTCCGGGTACTCCGGTTTCCTCCCACAGTCCAAAAAAATCGGTTCGGTTAGTTGGTGTCTCCAAAGTGGCCCTTAGAATGTGACTGTGTGTGTGACTGTGTGTGTGTGACTGTGTGTGTGTCACTGAGTGTGTGTCACTCTGTGTGACTGTGTGACTGTGACTGTGTGTGACTGTGACTGTGTGTGACTGTGACTGTGTGTGACTGTGTGTGTGTGTGACTGTGTGTGTGTGTGACTGTGTGTGACTGTGTGTGTGATTGTGTGAGACTGTGTGTGTGAGACTGTGTGACTGTGTGTGTGACTGTGTGAGACTGTGTGTGTGACTGTGTGTGTGAGACTGTGAGACTGTGTGTGACACTGTGTGTGACACTGTGTGTGACACTGTGTGTGACTGTGTGTGTGTGTGACTGTGTGTGTGTGTGACTGTGTGTGACTGTGTGTGTGATTGTGTGAGACT